>JANPWX010019948.1:51718-63283 GCA_024734555.1 Trochalopteron elliotii
CACACACACACACACCTCGCTCCGGATCGGGGCAAGGGGGGGGTTGAAAGAGCTTACCCCAGGCTGAGCTGCCCCAGCCCCTCTTGGGTGTTGGGAGCATTCCTGCATCCCCCCACACCACAGGGATGCTCCTGGGATGTGACATGGGCAAGGGATTGAAGTTCATCTGCAGAGAAGGACTAAACTCTTCTCTGCTGTGGGAAATCGAGGCATGGGGAATGTCTGAGCAGCTGAGAGACCAGTGCCACCAGCTTCACACCTGCGCTGCATCCATCACAGTTCAAGGGCTGTGCCTGCCTCCATCCCGTGGCAGGTGATGTGCTTTTTTGCAGGGAATGTGCATGTTCATCAACAGTATAATATTCCCTGGCTTAGAGGGAATCCTCCAGGAGGAGGAGATCCAAGCAGGAGCAAAACCCATGAAGCCACAGCTGTGGTCAACCTGAAAGCACCAGGGGAAACTAAACCACCCCAGTGCTGAGAGACCCTTGGTGGCACTCACTCCCATGTGCCAAATCCTATACAAGGAGACTGTAAATTACATCCCCCTACCATGTCCCCCCCAAATCCTATACAAGGAGACTGTAAATTACATCCCCTTACCATGTCCCCCCAAATCCTATACAAGGAGACTGTAAATTA
The DNA here is from genome assembly GCA_024734555.1 of Trochalopteron elliotii. Classification (NCBI taxonomy): domain Eukaryota; kingdom Metazoa; phylum Chordata; class Aves; order Passeriformes; family Leiothrichidae; genus Trochalopteron; species Trochalopteron elliotii. Next base: position 52,361 of record JANPWX010019948.1, read on the forward strand.
CATCCCCTTACCATGTCCCCCCAAATCCTATACAGGGAGACCGTAAATTACATCCCTCTACCGTGTCCCCATGTCCCATGTACACAGTGTCACAGACCACTGTGACCAGGGGACCCACAAAAGAGGAGAGACTGGGCTGAGAAGGGATTCCAGCTTCCCACACTGCTGGAGCAGCCTTGAGGCTGCTGTCACAGCTCACATCCTGTGTCAGCCCTGGCTCATGCTGGGGAACACTCTGGCGGTTTTCCTCAGCCCCACCACAGCCCCCAGTCAAGCCTTCAGCCTCGCCAAGGATCCTCTGCTCCCTTTCCCATCCCTCCTCCCCCTCGGCGGCCTTGGTGGCTCTGGCCCAGGGCAGAACAATGCAGCTGGTCCAAGGCTCCGTGCGGCCCCGTCCCTCAGCCAGCCCTTCGCCAAGTGGGAAATCCGGGGCAGAGTAACCTACTTTCTGTGCTCACAAGGAGCTTCTGTCCCAGCCAAGCAAGGTGGCGAGGACAGAGCTGCCCTCCCAGGGCTCCATGTCCCCGTGGGCTGCTGTGGGGACGGGAGAGGCAGGTAAGGAGGCCCCAACAGGGCGGGATGCTCCTCAGCCCTGTCTAGAGGGGTATTGGGGTACCTCAGGGTATGGCTGTGATGTTGAGGAACTCCAGAGCTTTGGTGGGTTTCTTGCCTACAGCCATCCCAGAGCAGCCTGGGGTTAAGGATAGAATCTACAGGGAGGCACGTTCCTGGAACAGCTGCAGGAGCTTTGTGGGGGCAGTGCTCGGCCCCATGGGGCTGTTTGTGGGGAGCAATGCTCAGCCCTGGGGGGCCGGTTTTCTGATGATGCTCATCCCCGTGGGGGCTGGTTTTGGGGGTGATGCTCAAAACCCACTGTTGGCCTGCACAATCCACAGGAAAAATGCCATTGTTTTCCTCACCCCAAAGATTTCTCCAGCAAGCAAACCCAGGCATCCGAGCACATCTGTCTCCTCTGCACATCACCCCCTGGGCAGCAGTTGGAGGAGCAGAGCTCCCTGGTTCCCATCCCAGCTGCCTCCACCAGGCTTCGCTGCTGTCCTTGCGGGGGTGCGAGGCAGAGAAGGCGGGTGCAGGCACCCACTGCCCCAACCTGCCGAGGCTCGTCCTCTTCCAGCAGGACTTTCAGGTTCCCGCAGTCCCGGCGGAGCCACGCAGGGTTGGGTTGGGCTGGGCCGGGCTGCAGCGAGCCCAGCACGAGCCGGGCTGGGAGCGTGGCAGCACGGCCACCCTTCAGCTGGGATACAGGGCATGGGCCCACGGGAATCTCGTGGCCACAGCCCTCAGGGCTCAAGCACCTGCCTGGTGCCCATGCTCCAGGGGTGGAGGTGAGCAGCTCTGTCCTCGCCCGCCAGAGAGGTAATGCCGCTCGCTGGGTGTTGCGTCGTGTAGCAACAGTGTTCATTGTGTCCAGGGAGGTCCAGGCGCTGGCAGGGAAACAGATGAAATAAGTCTCTTTTGTTAAGCACGAGGGTCCATTTTATTTTGCCCCCCCTCTCCCCCCCGAGCTGGGGAGGGAGAGGAAAGTGAAGAGAGTCAAGGGCAAGAGAGATGGGAGAGAGAACCCCACCCCTGTCTCCCCTCAAGTAGAGGGTCTGGGGGTGGGTAAGGGCAGGTAAGGGCATTGACCTGAAGCCAAGGGAGACACATCGAGGGGGAGACAGAACCGACCAAACCATTGTGTACAGAGATTACACTGAGTGGCTGAAGGACTCCACAACTCCTCCGTTTATAAATTAGTTAAAAAAGGTGTGCTGAATAACTCATAAGGGGATTTTCGGGAATATGACTTACTGGTTTACAGAACTAAGATGAACATTATTAAGTTGAATTAACAAGCAATAGAAAAGCATTTGAGACTTACAGGGGATAAGGTAACAGAAACGATACTGAATTAAATGAATGCATTTTTACTTAATGAACTAATAGTTTAGTCTCCTTCGGCCTTTGATCTTCTGACCAGAAAGGGAGCAGTTCTTTGATTTCTTCATGAAGGGCACAGTTTCTTAGTGTTTGGTCTCGGCTTTAGTGCTGGTGTTGTAGGTAACCTGTTGGATTGATGATGGTGACTGTGAAGCCAGGAACGGTGACAGCGGCAGTGGTCGAGCTGGCAGCAGCACAGGGCAGGGCTCAGCCTCTCTCGGGGCTGCTCAGCTCTGCCACGCCACCTCTGCCACGTGGACCATATGGGCACAGCTGGAGGGCAAAGGGCAGGGCCCAGCCCTTCTCCCGGGCTTGACGGCCCCGCCTCGCCTCCCCTGCCCGGGCCCGGGGCGGGGGCAGCTGCAGCCGCGGCAGGAAGGGGGGAGGTAGGTGGGGGGAAAGGGCAAGCACGGGGTCGGAAAGGCAGACTGAGCGGGAAAGACGGGATGTCAAAAACCGCGTGTAAGCGCCATTTATAGAAGGAGCACCTAGGTCGGCGTGGCCATCACCTTCCCGGGCAGGGAACGGGGGATATGGAAAGACAGTGGGGCGAAGGAGGACACAGGACGGCGGGAGGACCGTAGTGCACCCGCGTCACTTCTGGAAGGTTTCCGACCTTGTCCTGCCTTCAGGGAAAGTGGGATAGGGGTGGAGAGGGGCAGGGTGACAGAGAGATAGTAGCAACTCCGTGCCATCCTGGCAGTTTTCACTCCTTGCCGCGCTCTTAGGAACAAAGGGTAAGGAAAGATACAGGCAGCTTCACAGCAACTGAAAAACGTGGGGGTTCACAGGAGGGTGGACCACTGATTTAGGGTGCCGACACTCAGCATGCAAATCATCCATAATCGACCATAAGTTGCAGCAATGTGTCAGGAGAGTGGGCCAGAGTCCCCAGCATGGTCCTTTTTGCAGGCAGACCAGCTGCTTGTAGTTCTTCAAACTCCTTCCCATGAAGAATGAAAAGACTTGTGATGGTAGATGTTAGTTTCATCTCTTGGTCTCAGAAAGCCGGTCTTCTTTACTGGATGTTTCCCTCTCCGTAAGCATTTTACCTCCATGGAAGGTGGGGGTCCCACCAGGTGTAGAAATCTGTGGGTGACTCACTGGGTGCCCGCATTCTCCACCATTTGTTGCGTCGTGTAGCAACAGTATTCATTGTGTCCAGGGAGGTCCAGGCGCTGGCAGGGAAACAGATGAAATAAGTCTCTTTTGTTAAGCACGAGGGTCCATTTTTTTTCCCACCCCCCTGCCCTGAGCCGGGGAGGGAGAGGAAAGTGAAGAGAGCCAAGGCCAAGAGGCGAGAGACAAGAGAGAGAACCCCACCCCTGTCTCCTCTCAAGTAGAGGGTCTGGGGGTGGGGCAAAGGGCAGGTAAGGGCATTGAAGCCAATGGAGACACATCGAAGGGGAAGGAACTCCAAGGCCAAGGTCATTGAGGGGGAGACAGAACTGACCAAACCATTGTGTACAGAGATTACACTGAGTGGCTGAAGGACTCCCCAACTGGGGACACGGTGGCCATCAGCAAAGGGGTCCTGGGAACCATGAAGTTCTTGAGACGTGGCTCCTTCCCCAGTGCTTCTGGTATGAGCTGCAGAAAGAGCTGGAAGAAGGGGGTTCCCATGTATGTTCCTCCCCATTTTGTGGATGCTCTGATAACTGATAGAACCAGTCAGAGGAATCCCTGATGGGGAGGCTCTGGGGGCAAAGTCAGGAGCATCTGGACACCTCTGTGCCAGGATGCCTGGTGCAGGAGCCCCAGAGGATGAGGGGAGGTCTCTAACCGTGCCGGAGATGTTGGTGCAGGAGCCCAACAAGACAAGGGGACATCTGACTGCCGGTGTAGCAGCAGGAAGTTCGTGCCCACACTTGGGGGAGGGCCACGTGCAGCTCGAGGCACCGAGGGCTCCCCCCCCCCATCCCCCACCTCTCCGCCGGGTGCTGCTTCCCCTGTCTCGTTTCCGCCGGGTGAAGCGACACGCAGCCCAGCAGCGTGTGCCCTCACCCTCGCCCTCCCCGCAGGGATGGTGGTGGGACCCTCTTGGGGCACGTCCCTGCTGCCCCCCGCCATGCCCGCTGCCCTTCGCCTGCTCTGTGGGGTGGTGGTGCCAGCTGCCGTGCTCTGCGGAGAGTCCCTGCCCCGCCTCGCCTTCCCCAGTGGTGAGTAATGGCACTGGGAGCAGGAGCACTGGGAAGAGCTGGGACAGCTGGGGAGGGGGATGCACAACCTCTGTGTGGGAGAGTGTCCATCCCCAGGGTTGAGCACCCAGCATCAGGAACGTTGGGGTGCCCCCCATCATAGCCCCTCTGCCCCTCACGTGGGGCTGGAGACAGTGTCCATGGCCACAGGTGATGAGGTGGGGGATGAGAGCAGATGAGGCTGCTTGGCACCCCAACACCCAATGGGTCAGATCCAGCAGCAATTTTGTCACCCACCTGGCACCCAAGGTCTGCTCAGGGTCAGCCTGGGGGGAGGAAAAGCTGTCTCTGGAAGGGACAGGGCATGGCATATCCAGCTGAAAGGCAGGTGGCACAGCAGGAATTTGGGGGAGCTGTGATGTGGCAATTGGGCTCCAAGAGGGTCTGTGCCCCATGGCAGGGTTGTGCCATTCCAGCCCTGACTGCACTGTCACTTCCGTTTCCCCATGCAGCTATGCTCAGAATAGGAAAAACCCCCGAGCCTGGTGGTGATGAAAAAGAATCTGCAGTCCCTGGGTGTGCCCAAGGGCACCCTGGGGGCTGGTGAGCCCCCCAGTCTGACACTGCAGGGGCTTGTAATCCCTCCAGGGTGACACCCTGGGGCTGTGCATCCCCCAAATGGAGCACTGCCCTTGGCCACGGCCCCTAAACATCACAGGCACAGCTTGGCAGAAAATGCACCCCATTTCTGGGGCTCTGAAGCTTGGGGATGTTCAGCTCTGAACAGGATCTGGAGGATCCTGCAGGGGACAGGGGGAGGTAGGAACCTGGAGGGTGAAGGGGTGATGGTGATGTGGAAGCTGAAGGGGAAGAGCTGCACCTTGTGTGAAATGTAACATGAGCCACAATAGCAACAGCTGCCACATCTGCAGCAAATGACAGTGGTGGGGTGGGTGTGTGTGTGGGTGTGTGTGTGTGTGTGTGTGTGTGACCCCTTGGCCCCTGTCATCCCCTTTGCTCCTGCCAGGGGACCCCCGGCGGACCCTCACCCACTTCAGCCAGGACAACGTCTCCCACTACGACATCTTCCTCCTGGATGAGAGCAAGGAGGAGCTGTACGTGGGGGCACGAGACTGGGTGCTGGCCCTCAGTCTTGGCACCCCTGGCAGCATCCATGCCAAAGCCTCGGTGAGCAGCCAGCACTTTTGGGGAGTTGGGAGGTGGGGGGGGGGCACCTCCTCTGTGTTTCAGTTTCCCCATGGAACTGGGCTCAACAGCCCGGGAACATCTTCATTCCCTTTGCAGTTAATGTGGGGACCCACAGCCGAGAAAACCTCTGAATGTGCTTTTAAGAAGAAGAGCCAAGAGGTGAGATGGCCCTGTGGGGGCTCTGGGGTACCACAAAGCCACTGGGGTGCTCAGCAGCCAACTCTGCTCTTTCCCTCTCAGACTGAGTGCTTCAACTTCATCCGAGTCCTGGTGGCCCTGAACCAGACCCACCTCTACGTCTGTGGGACCTACGCCTTCAGCCCTGCATGCACCTACATTGTGAGTGTCCTGCCCAGGATAGGGTGCAGCAGGTCTCTGGGCAGGTTGTAGTGTTGCTGTGAGGATCTACAAAATATGGTCCCAGAAGTGAATTGCATCATGGGGTGTCCCCAGGGTGGGGGTGCTGGGTGTCCCCTCCAAGGGACATCTTTGTGTCCCATCTGCTAAAGGAGCCCTTGATGATTCTCACTCAGCTGCCAGCAACTCTTCCTCTGGCAGGGAAACCCCAATTTTGGGTCCCCTCAAGTGACTCAAGGCTCTCTGTCGCCGCCTCAGTTTCCTCTCTGCTGAGCACATGGTGGGGACTGCCACTCCCCAAAATGAAAATGAGGGAAGGTGACAGGAGTTGGGTACCCCCAGCGTCCTCTGTCATCACCCCCTGTCATCATCCCTGCACCCACCTTGAAGACACCCCATGCCTGCAAGGTATTCCACAGTCATTCCCTATAGATTTGGGGTTGTGTTCACTTCTTTGGCTGATTTTTCTCCCCTTATCCACAGCACCTGGAAAACTTCACACTGGTGTCCAGTGGCAAAACTCAACTCTTTCTGGATGGGAAGGGCCAGTGCCCCTTTGATCCCCAGCACACCTACACGGCCCTGCTGGTGGGTGAGTATGGGGCCAGCGGCCTCACGGGTGGGCACCCATCCCTGGGATGGAGTGGAGGGTGAGGGTGGGGGGTCCTCACTGCAGCTCACCCCCCACTCTGTCCCTGGGCAGACGGAGAGCTCTACGCCGGCACCATGAACAACTTCCAGGGCAACGAGCCCATCATCTCCCGCTCACTGGGCACCCGCACCCTGCTCAAGACAGACGCCTTCCTCCGCTGGCTCTCGGGTGAGCAGAGGGAAGGTCCTGGGGAGGAGGTGCCTGCAGCCCACCCTGCCTCCAGCTCCTCACCCACCTGCCCTGGCTGTGCCTGTAGACGACGCTGCCTTCGTGGCCTCCTTCAGCATACCTGGGGACGACAAGGTCTACTTCTTCTTCGAGGAGACAGCGGACGAGTTCGACTTCTTTGAGCGGCTCCTGGTGCCACGGGTGGCCCGTGTCTGCAAGGTGTGTAGTGGTTGGAAAGCAAAACGAGTGAGAGGGCTCCAAGTCAGAAATACAATTTAATAAGAAGGAAAAAAGGTAAAATAAAATAAATGCAACAATACGAAAGACCACTGACAGAGTCAGAATACAACCTGAGCGGGATGATGGAAGCAGTGATCCCGTAGAAAGGTCTGGTAGCTCTGGTCCTCTGGGAATCCAGTGGGTAAGGGCTGCCTGTACTGTCCCAAATCCCAGATTATATCCAGGTGAGAATGCTTGGCTCCTCCCCCTGGGTGGAGCATCTCACAATGGGATGATGAGTCATGCAGGGGGTCCTTGATGGCCCATTGAAGAGAGAGAACTCCTGGAGGGAGTTATCTATGAGTCATGCAGCAGGGATTTGATGGCCCATTAACAGAAGAGACATTAACAGAAGAGGGCCTGGGAGAGCACTGAACAGTTCATGAAGATGGTGATAGAATACTTTGTGCATATCTTATATTACAACCCAGGACAGGGTGACAGCAGGGAATGATGGTGGGCTACAATGGGGGTACAGTGATGGGGGATGATGACCATGGGGGACAGTGACAGGAGACAATAATGGGGACAATAGTTGTACTGTGATTGGCATCGATGATAGGAGACAATGACTTGGAATGATGACACCGTGATGTGAGATAATGACAGGGGACAAAGGGAGTAACCAGGTCTTGTTACCTTGGTAATGAGCACCCTCTGGCTCCTGCAGAGCGATGTAGGGGGGGAGAAGGTGCTGCAGAAGAAGTGGACAACTTTCCTGAAGGCACAGCTGGTGTGCTCCCAGCCTGGCCGCTTCCCCTTCAATGTCATCCACCACGCCTTTGTCCTGCTCCGCCACGACGGCCGCGCCAACTTCTATGCCGTCTTCACCTCGCAGTGGTGAGTGCCCAGGGGTGTGGAGGAAGTCTGGGGGCCTGTGCCCTGCCACTGCTCACCTGGCTGTCCCTCCCTGCAGGCAGGCAGGCAGGGCAGGCAGCTCTGCTGTCTGTGCCTACAGCCAGGAGGATGTGGAGAGGGTCTTCGAGGGCAAGTACAAGGAGCTGAACAAGGAGAGCTCCCGCTGGACCGTCTACAGTGGCCCTGACATGAATCCCCGACCTGGCAGTGTGAGTGCTGCCCACTCAGGGGGATTGGACTTTGCAGGGGACAGTGTTGGTCCCCAGGAGATGGGGTCCATCTATCCCAGTTTGCCCTGTGTGTGTGGCAGTCTCAGGGCACACGAGGAATGAGGCAGACGCAGCAGGTCAAGGGAAAGCTTCTCTTCCTCTTTATTATCTGACTCCATTACTTACATACATTTGTACAAAGGTCAAGAGATTGGCTACACAGGTTGCCACCTCTTCGACCTGGATGGTGAACATCACCGTCCATCACGTTTCTCCTCCCAAAGGATAAAAATGTAAACAAAAGATAAATGCTAAAAATACACATTGTTTTCTTGAAGCTGTGTGAGAACAGCACTGCAAGATTTCAAACACTTGCAAGCAAGAAAACTGTGAGGGCAACGTGTGCTCGCACTTGCAAGCAGGATGAGAAAGGAGAAGGGTCCCTCTGCATCCCACTGATGCTGGCACAGGACAGTGCAGTGATGCAGCACATCCTGCCCTCCCCATGCCTCAGTTTCCCACACCAGCACAGACCCCTTTCTCCCCCCACAGTGCTCCATGGGTCCCTCCTCGGACAAAGCCCTCACCTTCATGAAGGACCATTTCCTGATGGATGGGAAGGTGTCACCCATCCAGGGGCAGCCTCTCCTGGTGAAGTCGGACGTGACCTACACGCGCATCACAGTACACGAGACTCCCGACATCTCGGGGACCATGTATCGTGTCATGTTCCTGGCCACAGGTGGGTTCATGTGGGAGTGCATACAGGGTCACCCCTCCAACCCTTCCCTTGGCTCCAAATTCTCAGTGATGCCCCCTGTGCCCCACAGCTGAGGGCCTCCTGCACAAGGCAGTGGAGCTGCCTGAGGGTCCCCACATTGTGGAGAGCATCCAGCTCTTTGCAGTGCCAGAGCTGGTGCAGAACCTGCTGCTGTCCCCAGAGAAGGTAAGGCAGACGTGGTCACCCAGACCACCCAACAGCCATCCAGCACTGGAGGCTGGGGGGAGGCTCAGCCCTGCCCCTGTCCCTCCCCAGGGCTTCCTCTATGTGGGTTACTCCAGAGGCGTCCTGCAGATCCCACTGGCCAACTGCAGCCTGCACCAGAGCTGTGCTGAGTGCGTGCTGGCACGGGACCCTTACTGTGCCTGGCACAGCCCCAGGGGCTCCTGCCTGCCCGCCCGCTTCGCCACCGAGGATACGTGAGCAGTGGGACAAGAATGGGAGGGAGGGGGTGTGGAGGTCACTGGGATGCTGACCCCACTCTCTGGCTGCAGGAGTGCGTGGCTGCAGGATGTTGAGACGGGGAGCCCGGCCACCACGTGCCACCGTGGGAGGAGTGCAGCCATGCCCCGATCCTGGGGGGCACCAGAGGATCCCACCGTACAGGGTTGAGTATGGGAGCACAGCAGGGGTGTGAGGGGCACGTGGGGTTGGATGAGGCACCACCAACCTGCTGTTCTCTGCTCCCACAGAGCTCAGCCCCCAGATGAACACCGTGGTTCAGCTGCCGTGCCCCCACCACTCTGCACTGGCCAGCTACAGCTGGCAGCAGCCCAGCAGTGCCCGGGGGCACACGGTGCTGCAGCCTGACCACACCCTGGTGGTCATCATGCAGCAGGGAATGGCTGGCACCTACAAGTGCCAGGCCACAGAGAACGGCTACACCTGGACTGTGGCTCACTACCAGCTCAGGGACTCTAGTGGGGAGGCCCTGGGGGATGGGTTGGATGAGGAGGAGTTGGCCTGGGGGTCCTCAGGCTCTGGCATCCCCCGGTCATACTGGCCACAGTTTGTCACGGTGACGGTGCTGCTGGTGGTGACGGTGACCGTGGCTGCCTGCCTGGCCCTCCTGGCCTACCGTGACCAGCTCAAAGCTCGGAGCAAGGTGAGGGGCTGCAGCACGCCCCACAGCCCCCCATCCCGCCAGCGGGAGAAGGTGCCTCTCAATGGGGGCACCAGAGAGCCCCCAGCACCTGGAGCTGCCACTGAGGAGGAGGAGGAGGATGAAGGATCCCACGCTTGCTGCCTCCAGCTTGATGGGGACATCGATGTTGACAACAACCGACTCCACGTGCCAGCAGGGGACACGGCGTGACACTGCCAGTGGAACAGGGAGACCCTGGGGAGGGGGGATATGGGGAAGGGTGTGAATGTGAAAGAGTTTTTGTTTGGTTGTTTTTGTTTGTTTTGGTTTTTTTTTAATTTAATACACCTGTTTTAACCTAAGGTTCACATTCTGGGGTAGGGGGTGGAATGGGCCCTGGGAGCAGCAGGGTTGGGATGGGGCAAGGGAGTGGGATGGGGAGAGAGTGGAGGGCAAAAGAAGGTCATGGGGACAGGCAAAGGATGTGGCACAGAGGAGAAATGTGGCCGTGGGGCAAGGACATATAGGGTGGGGATGGCTGGAAATGGTGGAAGCTGATACCGCTATTACCCCAAGAAAAAAAACCCAGGTTCCATAAATGTAGGAGCATCCGTGGTAAACTTTTCCTGTCCCAACACATAAAAACCTCAACATGGGCTAAGCTGTGCTCAATGGGCACCGTAACCCAACCCCATGGGCACTGACCCTGCACTGCCACCCACCCCTTAATGCTGCATGATCCCAACCCTTGGGTCCCCCAGGGTGGCCGAGCTCCCCACTTCTCCCTAGCTATCCCCCACCCCATTTCCACTGTCTTTGATCTGCCTTTTTAAAGTCAAACCAGCTGTAAGTTTTTCTGCTCTTTTCTTTTTTATTAAAAAAGGAAAACTCAGTGCCTCCCATTGCTGGGTCCATGCAGCAGCCCCGGGGGGGGGGGCTTTTGGGCAACGTGCGTGGGGGTGTGCAAGGCCTGGGCCAGGGGAACACGTGTGCACACGCGTGGGCGTGTAGGGACACCGTGCAGTGAGGAGAGCGGGGGACAACTCTCTCACACTCGCCCATCCCTCCTTTCCCGTGGGTGCATCCGTGCTGTTTTCCCCTCCTCGCGGCGCTCCGGCCTCCTCCAGCGCGGGGCACACAGGACCCGCACGCCCCCGCTGACGGGCGCTGGCCCTTTAAGAGCCGTAATTCGGCGCGGTCCCTTTAAGGCGCGCGGTCCCTTTAAGGCGCGCGGTCCCTTTAAGGCG
>JANPWX010019958.1:5484-16279 GCA_024734555.1 Trochalopteron elliotii
GGAGGGGCTGGGGCTGTTAGTGGGGAGGAATAGAGTGGAGTGCTTGGGGGCAAAGTTGGAGGACTAATGGGTAACAGGGGAGGACTGCTAGGTAGTATTTGTGGGACTTGTGGGTATATTGGGGGAGGAGGAGATAGATGGTTAAGAGGGTCTCACTGCTTATTTTCTTCTTTCCTCTTCTCTTTCTTATGTACTTTCTCTTTCTCTCTTCAACTTTCAACTTTTTGTCACCTCTTCTTTAGACGTGCTGTTCTGCCAACAAGTAGCATAGCGTATTTGCTCACTACAGGTGTTCTCCTGAGCTTTTAAATATTGATTTAACTGATCACACATCCACAAAACTGTGGTTCCACACCACGGCCACTGGTTAGATAAATTTAAAGTTGGCCAAACTTCAACACAATAATGGATCATTTTGATCTTACTTAGATCTTTAGTTTTATCATTATTTTCCCACAATTCTAACATTCGCCCTAGTGGGCTTTCTGGTGGGATGTTCTTAATTTTGTTACTTTCTTCTACTTCTCTCTTTTTTTCTTGTCTTGCTCTTGCATACACCCATTTTCACTCCACACTCACACTGGTACCCGTAGGTAGCCCGTAAGACTCGCCCTCAGAGTCTCGGCCACTACCCCCGCCAGTACCCACACTCAGGAGCCCCGGAAGCAGTCTGGAAGACCCGCCCTTAGGGTCTCAGCCCCTGCCCCTGCAAGCCCCGTGGTACTCGGGAATGGTCTGGTTCCTGCCCCCCACTTTTTAGGGCCCAGCCACCACCCCAGCCAGTACCCTCTTGCGCCCGTGTACACCAGGCAGTCCCCATTAGACAGCCGATATGCCCGAGCCCTGGGGGTCAGCACTCCCTACTGCCAGGACTGAGTGTACAGTGTGTAGCTCACTCACTCACCCTACTGCCAAGCTTCCTACACCAGCTGAAACTTGTTTCCCTACCTCTCATGTTCGGTCGATACACCTCTCTCTAGGTGCCTACCGACCCCTGTCACGCTGCACCCCGTGTAGGTCACCCCAGCCAGTATCCACGGGTTCTGAAAGATCAAGCACTCCTCCCGCCTTGAGTTACTCTGAACTCCCTGAACTTGCGCAGTGTGTGCCTATCCCCGACACCCGCAGACCCCCGGGCCGTGCCCGGGCCAGTGCTCTCAAACACTCCCCACACGTTGAGCTATCCTAAGCTCCCGGTACTAGTGTGGTATGTGCCTCATGCTCTTGCCCTCAGCCTTCCCGCACGCTTGGGACGGCCTCGGTGGCCCACCCCCGTTGGGAGGGCCTGCCCCACAAACAGCCTCTCACGGGCCACTCACACCCTAGGTTTCCTCCGCCCACTCGGAGAGGGGCCTCTAAGCCCCTGGGAGCGCTTTACTCACTCGCTTCCTCCTATTCCCGATGGGCTCCTTTGCAGGAGTCACCACACGGTACTCAGAAGCCACACTCACTCGGGGGGGGTCCAGACTGGTGCCTCCCCCATTCACACACTCACTTGCCTCCCGTCACTAGGTCTTACCGAGTGCTCCTCAGCAGTGTGTCCCAACGCTGGGAGCGTGGTCTTCCTGGTGCTCCGCAGCAGTGTCCCAATCGATGCTAGAGAGCGTGGTTTTCTTGATCCGGGGGGGCCAGCATTCCCAGAGGTTCGGAGCCAGATGACGTCCACTTCTGTCTTCTTCTGTCCTCTTCTATCCTCTTCTGGGTGTGGCCACTCCCGGGTTTCGGCACCATCTGAGAAAAATTGGGCAGGAGACGATGTTTCCTCCTTTAAATGCCTTTATTAAAGTATCAGCTCTTTTAGAAGCAGGCGCCTCGGGGCGGGGGTGGGGTGGCCTCCACCGCAGTGCTGAGAAGGAGCGGGGAGCTGGACACTCTGCTGCTGCACACAGCCGAGTGGGGAATTAGCCTCCCCCCTCACGGGAGCATGCTCCCGACAATTCCAGTCCAATGTGATTTCCACTGATGAGTCGGATGTTCAGATTGCTCCTCTGGTCACGGCGAGATCAAAAGGTCCTGGCATCAATTGGCCTGTGCTCTTCAGTCTTTATGGTTATTATTCTTTTTGTTTTAAGTTGTTGTTAAAGAGTCTTAATTACTGTTTGTTTTTGGAAGTTGTCCCGATTTTCCTGAGGTGTTGCATCCTGGGATCTTTAATTACCATAAGGGGTGTTAGAGTAGGAGACGGGGGCAGGGCGGGGGTGAGATAGCCAGGCCGAGTAGAGAGGTGGAGGAGTCTTACGTTGCCATGGAAACGACATTCTTGCTTGACAGGTCACGATATATTACAAAAATGAGTACAAAGAGTTTCTAACATTTAATTTTACATTTCTATAACTAATATAACTAATACTTTCTAACTTTATATTTAACTTTTAGGAGTTGTTTTAAACCTCATTTTTCACAATTTCAGTGGGATTTAGTCCCGGTTTGTGATTTTAGGCCAAATCTATTGGGTTTTAGGGTGAACTTTAAATACATTTTGTTGATTTTAGGCCAGACAAAGTATTTTCATAGTGGATTTCACTGGCTTTTAGGAGATTTTAGGAGACTTTTGGCAATTTTGTGTGGGTTTTAAACCACCTTTGGCCATTTTAGGCTGCACTGGTTGATTTTAGAGCCCTTTGGATGATTTTATCCCCATTTGGTGGATATTGAGAAAAAACATGTGGATATAGGGTGGATCTGAGGCCCCTTTGGGTGATTTTAGACTGCTTTGTGGGGATTTTTGGCCACTTTGGGTGTTTTGGGTCTGAACCTGATCAGATTTAGAGTGGATTATAGGTCCCTTTGGAAAATTTTAGGCCGATTTGAGTGAACTTAGGTCAAACCAGGACCTTTCAGGACCGTGCATTCCTTTGGCCACGCCTATTCCCCCTCCCAGTCCCCGCCCTTTCCTTGGCCCTGCCCTCCCAGTTCGGGGCCGGGAACACGGGAGGAGGAGGAGGGAGGGAGGAAGAGGCGCAGCGGCAGCAGGAGTGGGAGGAGAAGGCGAGCAGAGGGAGCAGCGGCTCCAGCGCTCCCTGAAGTGGCGGCACGGCCGGGATCATCGCCCCCCATCCCGCAGGTGGCCGGGGAGGGGGAGCTCGCCCCAAATATCCCGGGGGGGGTCCCTGGGTTTGGGGTTTTTTTGCGGGGATGTTTGGAGCTTCCAGGACTCCAAAGCTGAGCCACAGAAGTCCCTCGTGGGGACATCGGGGGGTCCTTGGGTGGTGTTTTTGGGGGGTCCCGGTGTCAACAGAGCCCTTGAGATTGCCGGGACCCTGTTGGGGGCTGCTGGGGCTGGAGGGGACAGGATGGGCGGGAAAGGGGTTCGGGGGTCCCAGTGCTGGAAGTGGCTGCTCCCAGTATGAGCCCCGTGTCACCACCCTGTGGATCCAGTTTACTCGGCATTCCCAGTATGAGCCCAGTCATTCCCACTATGAACCTGGTTACTTCCCCTCACTCTCTACCTCATCCCTGTTGCTCCCAGTATGAGCCCAGTCACTCCCAGTTATTCCCTGTTATGATGCAGTTTGCCCCCAGAATGGTCCCAGTTGCTCCCATTGCCTCCTACTTTTGTCCTGTGTCTTTCCAGTTCTCCCAGTTGCCCCTAGCATAGTCCTAGTCACTCCCAGGATGATCCCAGTCTCTCCCAGCAGGGCCCCTGTGTCATTCACACTTGGTCCCAGTTGTCCCCAGCATGGTCCCAGTTCCCCCCCACACTCTCTCCCAGTTTGGTCCCAGTCAGCACTTGCCTGGTCACAGACACTCCCAGTATATCCCAGTTGCCCTGAACATTCTCATAATCATTCCCAGGCACTCGCAGTTACCTCAGCGTGGTTCCCTTGCCCACAGTTTTATCCCAGTTCCTCCCAGTGTGTCCCCAGTTGGCTCCCAGCGTGGGCCTGGTAGCTGCCAGTAACCCCCAGTCAGGGTCCATTGACAACCATTCTAATCCCAGTATGATTGTAGCCACTCCCAGTATGATGCCAGTAACTTACAGTCTAATTCCAGTCACTCCCAGTCTGATACCAGTGGTCCCCAGTGTGATCCCAGTTGCTCCCTGTCAATGCTTGCATGACCCCAGTAGCCTCCAGTATGATCCCCATGACTGTCTGTCTCTCCCAGTATATCCCAGTCAGCCCCAGCATGCTCCCAGTCACTCCCACCTCCTCCCAGCTGCTTTCAGCACGATTCCAGTTGCTCACAGCCACTCCCAGTCAATCCCAGTATGATTCCCCTCACTCTCAGTGTGATCCCAGTTCTCCCCAGCTCAGACCTAGCTGTTCCCACTGTGATCCCAGTATGATCTCAGTTGCCCCTAGAATAGTCCCAGTTCCTCTCAGCATAGTCCCAGTCATGTCCAGGTTCCCCCAGTGCAGACCCAGCCACCCCCAGTCACTCCCAGTTACCCCCAGAGTGGTTCCAGGTTCCCTCCAGCATGGTCCCAGTTGTTCCTAGTGTAGTTCCAGTCACACCAGTATGGTCACAGACACTGCCAGTATACCCCAGTTGCCCTCAGCATGCTTGTAGTCATTCCCAGTCACTCCCAGTTGCCCCAGTAATGTTCCAGTTACCCCAGTACAGCCCAGTCACTCCCAGTGATGGCACTCCTGACATCCCCCAGCCCTCTCTGCCTTCCCCCATCCCGGATCTCCCCAGAGGAGCCCCAAGGGTTAGAAGTCCCCAGCCAGGGTCCCCAGCAAGGCCCAGTTTGGATCTGCAGCCCCCAGTTTTCCCAGTTTCCCTCTCCTTTTCCCTGGGCCAGGTTCCCCCGCCCCCAGCAGGTGGGAGCAGCCGAGAGCCCCGCGCTGCCCATCCTGACCTGTCCCGGCTCCATCCCCGCTTCTCCCGCGGCTGCCAGGGTCTGGGAATGGGGCACCCAGGGTGTGCCTGCTCCTGGGGGAGGAGGAGGAGGCATGGGAGAGGAGGGATGAAGAGGGAGCAGCAGAAGGTATGGAAGTAGAAGGAGGTGGGATTAGGGAGGAGGAGGGCTGAAGAGGAGGAGTGGGAGGAAGGAGAAGAGGAGGGACAAAGCAAGATAAAGAAAAGGAGAAGGAACCACGAGGTCGAGCGCTCCCTGAGCTCTCAGCCCCTCACCTGTGGGATCATGGCCCCCCCATCCCACAGGTGTTTGGGGAGGGGGAGCTCACCCCAGATATCCTGTGGGTCCCTGAGTTGTTTTTCGTGTTTTTGTGTGGGGGGGGATGTTTTGAGAATGAAGAACTCCAAAGCTGAGTGGAAAATGCCCCCTGGGGGGACTTTGGTTGGTCCCAGGGTTAGCTGCCAGCAGAGGCAACCTGGAGGAGCAGAGCCCTGTGTCCCCCAGAACCCCAAAGTGGGGAGCCCAGAGAGGCAGGAGCACTGCAATTTGTGAGACCCTCAACAGCCTGGAGAGGGGAAGGGGGGGACTCCTTGGACCCCCTGCAGCCAAAGCAGAGAATAAGGGGAGAAGGGAACCCGGCACCCCAAAAACCCCCAACATCCCCAAATCGGCGGACAGAAAAGGGAGGAGATTTTTGGGTTCCTGGGACTCCCAGCAGCCTGGGGAGGGTGGGGACAGAGTAGATGGGGGACCCCCAATACAGGTGTGACCCCCAGCAGCTGGGGCAGCAGCTGGGACCCCTGAACACCAAAGGGGAGAGACCAGAGACAGGGAACTGCTGGGAGGTTTTTTCAGGGCTGAATCTTGGTGTTTGGGAGGTTTTTAAGGAGCCCAGATGCCCGGTGAATTCTAGTGATGGACTTTGGCAGAGGTACCTTCAAAGTCAACGTGCTCATCCCTTGTTCTCCCTCCAAATCAGGATTTCCCATTCCCAACCCTTGGCTGGACGGAGAAGGAGGCTGTGAGAAAGAGGAAGATGCCCCAGGACCTCCAGACAGGTGAGGAGGAAGTCAGTGCCCCTTTCCCCCTCTCTCCTGATCCATCTCCCAGCCCAGCCTGGCCCCAGCTGCAGGACAACCCCACTGCCGACACCGTCCTGCTGGGAACACAGTGGGGGATCTCCTTCCCCTTCCCTGTGGCACGGAGGCAAATCCCATCCTCTCCTTGTCCTTCCTCCCCCAGACATGGAGCCAAGCATGGAGAGCAGGGAGGACAAATTCCCGTGGCAGAACCTCGTGGAAGAGGCTGTTTTGAGTGGCTCCACAGCGCAGGAATCCAGCGGGGTGGAAAGAGCCAGCCT
Source organism: Trochalopteron elliotii (assembly GCA_024734555.1). Lineage (NCBI taxonomy): Eukaryota > Metazoa > Chordata > Aves > Passeriformes > Leiothrichidae > Trochalopteron > Trochalopteron elliotii. The sequence continues at coordinate 11,649 of JANPWX010019958.1, forward strand.
GTGCCAGGAAGGCAGCCAGAGATGGAGCCAGAGCTCAGAGCTGGTGGTCCATGAGCAGCTTCATGATGGGGAGAAGCCCCACAAGTGCTTGGGGTGTGAGAAGAGCTTCACCTGGCGGTGCCACCTGCTCCGCCACCAGAGGATCCACACAGACGAACGGCCCTACGAGTGTGGGGAATGTGGGAAGAGCTTCAGGAAGAGCTGCCAGCTGATTGCCCACCAGATGATCCACACTGGGGAGAGGCCCCATGAGTGTGGGGAATGTGGAAAGAGCTTCAGAAAGAGCTCCAACCTGATCCTCCACCAGAGGACCCACACTGGAGAGAGACCCTACAAGTGTGGGGAATGTGGGAAGAGCTTCAGCAAGAGGTCCAACCTCATCCTCCACCAGAGGATCCACACTGGGGAACGGCCCCACGAGTGTGGGGAATGTGGGAAGAGCTTCAGGCAGAGAGACAGCCTGATCCAGCACCAGAACATCCACACCGGGGAAAGGCCGTACAAGTGTGGGGAATGTGGGAAGGAGTTCAGGCACAGAGACAGCCTGAAGTTCCACCAAAAGATCCACACTGGGGAGAGGCCCTACAAGTGTTCCCAGTGTGAGAAGGGGTTTCTGACCAGCACCCATCTCCTTGTACACCAGCAGACACACATCGAGGAGAGGCCCTTCCGCTGCCCCGACTGCGGGAAGGGCTTCAAGCAGAACTCCGCCCTCATCACCCACCGGCGCATCCACACCGGGGAGAGGCCCCACGAGTGTGATAAATGCAGGAAGAGGTTTCAGTTCACCTCCAGTCTGCTCAAACACCAGCGTACGCACACAGAGGAGAGGCCTTTCCACTGCCCTGACTGCGGGAAGGGCTTCAACTACAACTCCAACCTCATCAGGCACCGGCGCATCCACACCGGAGAGAGGCCCTACAAGTGTGAGGAATGTGGGATGAGCTTCAGCCAGAGCTCCAACCTGAACTGCCACCAGAGGATCCACACCGGGGAACGGCCCCACGAGTGTGGGGAATGTGGGAAGAGTTTCAAAGACAGAGCCACCCTCATTGACCACCAGAACATCCACACAGGGGAAAGGCCGTACAAGTGTGGGGAATGTGGGAAGGGCTTCAGCCACAGAGCCAGCCTCAGGTTACACCAAAAGATCCACACCGGGGAGAGACCCTATGAGTGTTCCCAGTGTGAGAAGGGGTTTCTGACCAGCAACCAGCTCCTTGTACACCAGCAGACACACACAGAGGAGAGGCCTTTCCGCTGCCCTGACTGCGGGAAGGGCTTCATCCACAACTCCACCCTCATCAGGCACCGGCGCATCCACACCGGGGAGAGGCCCCACGAGTGTCCCCAGTGTGGGAAGAGCTTCTTACAGAGCTCAGCTTTGACCAGACACCAACAGAGGCACCACTAAGGGAAACCCTGTGCGTGCTCCCAGTGAAGGAAGAGCTTTGTGCTCTGCTCTGTGCTGGTTTAGCATGGATGTGAGGCTGGGGATGGACTCTGGCTGACCAATAGGAGTGTTGTCCACAGCTCTGCACAGCCCAGGCTTCAATCAGAGATCCCAGGTGACTTGGGCCTTTTCCTATTCTGTCTGCTCGAGGGCAGGATGGGATCCTTCTTCCCCCCCACCCCAGCATGGCTTTGGAATCTTTGGGATGGCCACTGCAGGCCTGGGCAAGCTTTAACTCTTTCCCGACACAGATTGAGGCTTTCTTAAACTCTAAGCCTTGTCAGAGATGAGAGAAAAGGCCAAACTGGAGACATGTAATGGGACAATATGAAGATGTCTAAGTCAGTAAACCAAGAGTGACTTCTTGAGTGGGAGAGATGACAAGTTGTCAGTCCTAGGCTGAAATCCCCTGGGAGTTTTAGTAACAGCATGTAATATGAATATGCCAAAGTATTCCTTTAAATCATGGGCAGCACAAATTGGGGAGATGATTTGTGGATTTGAGCAAAGGTATCTGCGATGGTCTGAGTGAATATTGAATTAGTAGCTGTGATCCTGTGATCCCATGTGAGGTTTGAACAGAGAGAGATGAGAAGAAGCCCTCTGACAATGAAGAAGTGAGAAGACATCTCTGTTCCTTGAGATGAAGAATCCTTTGCCTTTGAAGTTGCTCATTTTCAAAAGGTGACACCCCAATATCTGTGAGTCTACGACCCATATGTGTGGTCACGGGAAAGGCTCCGTGAATATGGGAGGTTCCACAACTGCAGAATCTCCTGGGCCGACTGCTTTTGTGTGAGTTGGAAGCCACAAGCAGACTGTTTCTTTTCTGAAAAGTTACCAAACCAACAGGAGAGACTTCTCTCTCTGAAAGACTGAATGAATGACGGTTTTATAAGTGGTACTGACCTGGAGTTCTGAGTTTTGCCTCTTTACATTGTAGGAAATGAACAGTTTGTGGTGGAAGAAAGGGTTGGTCTACAAATTAATTTGTGTTTTTTTCCTTTTCCTATGCTCCTCTTAATGTGTGTTGATAAAATCTACATGTTTACCTTTAGTCAGGGCCTGTTTTGCTTTTTTCTCCCAAAATCCTGTCTCCGTGTTGGCAAACAAAATTTGGCAAATGTGAAACCACCACAGAAATGGTGCCGTGACTCGGATTAGTGAACCAAAACCACGACAATCTAGTGAGATTTAGGGTGGACTTTAGATCCCTTTGGGTGATTTTAGGCAAACCTAGATACTTTCATGGTGGATTGGATGCCCATTTGGGGAATTAAGGGTGATTTGAGGTCATTTTGTGTGAGTTTGAAATTGCTATAGGCAATTTTTGGCTGCTTTGGTTAGCTTTTAGACCCCTTTGGATGGTTTTAACTGCATTTGGCAGATTTTCGGCCAAACCACGTGGATTTTAGGTGGATTTTAGGGCCTTTTGTGTGATTTGAAGCCACTTTGTGAGGATTTTAGGTCCATTTGGGTGATTTCAGGCCAAACCTGATCTGGTTTAGAGAGGACTTTGGCCCATTTTCACAAATTTAGGTGCATTGAGGTGATTTTAATTCAAACCTGGTGGGTTTAGGACCATGCGTCTCCTTGGCCCCGCCCCTTCCCCTCAGAGTTCCCGTCCTTTCCTTGGCCCCGCCCCTTTCCCCTCACACTTTTTGCACTTTTTGGAGTGCGAAGAGAGGGAGAAAACAGATAGGGCCAAAACAAAAGGATAACCTGTCAGGGCCATAGCGGCTGGGATAACCCGCACTGGGATCCTATGGACTGGGATTGTAGAGAGTAGGATTGTAGAGACTGGGATTGTGCAGACTGGAATTGTAGAGACTGGGATTGTGCAGACTGAGATTGTACAGACTGGGATTGGACAGACTGGAATTGTACAGACTGGGATTGTGCAGGCTGGGATCACATGGACTGGGATTTCACAGACTGGGACCATGTGGATCACAACCGTAGAGACTGGGGTCATACAAATTGGGATCATCTGAACCGGGATGGCTGCACCAGAATGATGCGAACCAAGGCGGTCCCGCCCGGCCCAGGGGAACCTCCCAGTCCATCCCAGTCCCGCCTGGGGGCGTGGCCAAAACTCCCCGGAGCGAACGCGGCGGTCCTGGAGCGATCGTGGAGCCGATCCCGGAGCGATTCCGGGTCCGATCCCCGTCCCGGTTCCGGGCTCAGTCTCAGTCTTGGTCCCGGAGCGGTGCCAGTCTCGGTGCTGGTGCGGGTTTTGGTCCCAGTCCCAGGCTGGGTCCCAGTCTTAGGCTCGGTGCTGGTGCTGGTTCTGGTGCTGATCTTGGTCTCGGTCTCAGACCTGGTCCCACATATTTTTGGCCACTTTGTCTGATTTTAGGCCAAATCGAGTGGGGTTTTGTCCTATTTGGGTGATTTTAAGATAAACTGGGCAGTTTTAGGATGGATTTTAGATCCCTTTGGAGAATTTTAGGCCCATTTGGGTGGGGTTCAGGCATGTTTGGGTGAATTTGGCCCAAATCTTTTGAGTTTTACTGTGGATTTAAGAACCCTTTTGGTGTTTTTAGGCCAACCCAGCTACATTCAGTGTGGGTTTTATGCCATTTGGGAGATCTAAGGATGGTTTCACGCCATTTTGTGAGGTATTAAAACCATTTTGTGAAGTTTTAGGCTCCTTTGGTTTGATTTGAAACCTCTCTGGATAATTTAAACTGCATTTGGCTGATTTTTGACCAAACCATGTGGATTTAAGTGGATTTTCAAGAATTTTGTTTTATTTTAAGCTGCTTTGTATGGATTTTGGGCCTCTTTGGGTGATTTGAGGGCAAACCTGATCGGGTTTAGAGTGGATTTTTGGCCCATTTGGACAAATTTAAGAGCATTTTGGTGATTTTAAGCGAAACTGGACCCTTTTAGGACCTGGCGACACTTTGGTCAGGTCCATTCCACTCATGATTCCCGCCCTCTCCCTGATCCTTTTCCCTCCCAGTCCCCGCCCTTTCCTTGGCCCCGCCCTCCCAGTTCGGGGTCGGGAACGCAGGAGGAGGAGGAGGAGGGAGGGAGGAAGAGGCGCAGCGGCAGCAGGAGCGGGAGGAGAAGGCGAGCGGAGGCAGCGGCGGCTCCAGCGCTCCCTGAAGTGACGGCACCGCCGGGGTCATCGCCCCCCATCCCGCAGGTGGCCGGGGAGGGGGAGCTCGCC
>JANPWX010019959.1:0-27500 GCA_024734555.1 Trochalopteron elliotii
TTTTTTTTTTTTTCCCTCCAGAGAGTGAGCATAAAACTAAAGAAAATGTTATCAGGTTCTCATAGAATCTTCATTAACATTGGTGTCAGCTACAATTCTCTACTAAGGGATTTTCTATTCTTCTGTGGTGAAAAAAAATCACGTTTTTGCTATACTGGCTTAGTTTTGGAAAACATTTGAAAACTGGATTTTGGGCTGGATCATCCTTATGAAGTACCTACATATCTTATGATCATTTTTGTTATAGAAAACTCCACTTACTCGCGGATTTAAATAGCAGAAATCTTCATGGCTATGCAGTGAGCAACCAGTTATTGCAAATAATTGCTTCCAAGAGGGCTATTGAATTGTAAAAAGCATTCAGAAGTTATAGTACTAAACTACAGGAAAGTATTTAAGCTTTTACAGACACCAGCTGAACCAAACTACAAAAAGGCATCTGAAAAGAAAAAGTACTTTGTACTTTTGGTTGGGATTTTTTGGGTCATTCTGTTACAGTAATAATCACATTTTTAATTCGTAATCAAATTTGGAGAGAGAGTTGTTCTTTTCTTTTTTTCTCTGTGTAAAGAAATAAATCTAACATTTCTCTCTATTTTACTGGCCTAATTCTGATTTCATTTGCAAAATCTCTGAAACTCCTTCTGATACAAAGGAACACAATGGGAAAAAATCAAACTTTTTTTTTTTAAAAAAAGCACTCTTAGAAGGAGATTATTCAAAAACTACAGGATTGTACATTTCTTTTGGTATTTCGGGCAGAGCATTCCTGAAATACCTTCAGGAAGACGGTTGGACAACTGGGAAGGTTAGCAAATCATAAATGTCAAGAATATTAAAATAATGAGCTCATTGCATGGCAGACAAACTGTTTGGAGAACTAAGTTTCCAGCTGCACCCCCTGCACAGCCATAGGACTGAGATAAAAGGATGACCATACAGAAATAATCCATTTCTCCATCATTTTTTTCCCAGCCACCAGAACGAAGAACAAACAAACAAACAAAGCAAGCAGTCTGACCTGGGTAGAAAAGACAAAGTGAACTGCAAACAACTCTGAAATTCCCTCTCCCTCATCAACATGCTCCAAATGCCCCCAGCAGCCCAGTGAGAGCCCGGCCGGCCAGCTCTGCAAAAACACCCCTGGGACCACAAAAACCCCCTCAGCAGTGGGATGAAAGAGAGTGCCATATCCATTTCATTTCCATTCCTCATTGTTAAGCCCCGAGCTGAGGGAAGTTTCGTTGCCCATAAATGCTGTGATCATAAGCAGCTGCACATGATATCATTTAGAGCCCGAGTTGCATAACCCGTATTTCCCCCGAGCTTTGTCCCTAAGCTGCAGCCTGACAGGCATCAGCCAGACCCAACTTGTTGTTTTAAAAAAGCCTCTGCAGCAGTTGTTTTTTGGGGTTTTTTTTTTTGGGTTTTTTTTTATGTTTAGCAGCTGAACCAAACTCGACAAAAGCGGCTGAAAAGAATTGGTAAAAGGTTAGGATAGATTGACTGTTTCCAAATTGGAATACTAATGATGATCTTTAATGAAGCCTGACAGTACAATCTGTTTCTTATTGTCCCCTAAGTGCTGGCTACTGATCATATTCACTGGCTTTAGGTGACAGGGACAGGCAGGGACAAATGGGCCCCACTGGTGAGCAGGACTGTGCACAGCTGATCTTTCAACGAGGATTAAATTAATTAAAATGATTCTCTCATCAGAAGGAATCAATCTTTTGATTTTTTTATCATCGTAGTGGTTATTAATTTTGAATGATGTCTAATTGGTCCCACTACTGTTTGGGTCAGCTGGCTTAGTAATCTTCTTAGAAAGCAGTAAAGAATACAGAATTTTTGTAGCTGTGTCAGGGAGCTGAACAAGGAAAAAAAAATATCCCCAACTTGATTTAATACCTCTCATAATGTGTAAAATCAATGGAAAAAGTAGGCAAAATACCTGCCAGACCCAACTGGTGAAAACTGACTTTGCTTTCTTAATTTTACTTCTTTCAATAAAAAAAATTAAGGCATTTTCTCATAAGGATAAATGGTGTTCAAACAGTTAAATAAATGCTTTACTATAGTATTGATAATAAGCACAGTTGGAAATACTCCATTGTCTGGGCAAAGACAATATGCTAAGGGCTCAGAGGGAAGCCCAGACTGACAAGCAGGTCATCACTAGACTGCAGAGGCAGAACATGCACAGGCTGTGTGGAACCTGGCCCAGCCATTTCAGGATTTGGCCTTAGCTCCACAAACAATGTCTCCCATTTCTTCTCACAGCAGGTCTTTTGAAGCCAATGACCAAAGTAGTAGGATCTGGTCTCTTATTTAAATTTTAAAGGTATTTAAGCCCTTTAAAACAGCAATGGGAGTTTAGAAGATGTCATGCAAACACCTGTAGGTCAAATACAATTTCCCATCTGCCTGGTTTTGATATTTAGGCTGGGTGTGTTATCTCCACAGCTACAATAATGCCTAAACCAGCCCTGCAAAGTGGCTGTGGGGCTGCTCCTCGTGTGTTGTTCAGACTGAAGTGACAGAGTAAGAGAAAGGCCACTTTCTGTGCCTTAGAACAACAAACATATCAGTGAGGTGAGGATAAAGCTGCCCCTGACAGAGCTGGGACAGTGCAGACCATGTCCTCCTGTTCACTCTTGAAACATAAAGGTGTGGCTGTATGGGTAATCTGAAGGAGAGCTAAATCCTGAACCTTGGATATCCACACAATTAAAAAAAACCCCAGAGATTTCTCCTGGAGGAAGTGATATCCAAGTCTCACTCAGATGAAAACAGGGACATAATTCTTGGATTTTTTTTTTTTTTTTTTTTTTTTTTTTTTTTTTTTTTTTTTTTTTGTCTTCTCCACAGAGAAAATTGTTTCTGCCTCACTTATCCATGACAACAAACACACAGAAGTAAGGAGAGGTTCATCTGGGAAGGCATCCATTCCATCAGTGGAAGAAGTGTTTAGATGATACACACCCAGATAATCTAACACATTTGAGGGCTGAATGTGTTACTTCCCTCTTCCCTGCAGCTGGCAGTGGGAGGCATCATTCCCTTGGTAAACACACCATGTCACCATCCCCTTCTCCTGCCACACTCTCCAGCCCCACAAATTGCTATCTCATTGGAAAAGGAAATGCATTGCATGACAGATGAAAGTGGCCCAATCCTGCTTTCTCATGGAGTGAGCTCTTGTCCTCTAAGAAATCATCACAATTGCTGTAATTCACATGCTTTAGCTAAAACCTCAGTTGGGCTGGAATAGTAGCACTTGAGTAAAAATCATTCCCACACATTAGGTCTTTGGAGTCAACAGCAAAACCATCAGCCTAGGATCATTCATCCACTACAACAGGTGAAAAGCCCATCTTTTACAGCCTCAGCTACATTTTGTAAGAAATTCTGATAAACCTGATCTTACCAGGCTTTACTACCGGCCCCAGTTCCCATCAAATTATCTTCCCAACTCAAGAAGTAAAAAGAGATTAAAAAATTCTGTTTCTAATTCCAGATCGTACAGATGGTTGTTCTTTAGAAACCATTCTATAGGAAAACAAGATAAATGTCAACCAAGTTATGAGTCATTATAACAATAAATAAAAAGCTTTCACATGATAGAGTCCAAATTTGTCATTTGAGTTTGGAGAGCTGGACCTGGGTCCTATTTCATAGGTTAAATGCATTTATATGTGTTAGATGAAGGTTCTTTTTATCTTTTCTCCACATGCATTCCTTCTACTTGTTCTGCTGTGTTTGGTTAGACTAGGCTCACTCATTTTATTCAGCACCATTACTAACTGTTTAGAGAAGGAGTTAAGTTACAGATTGTAAAATCCAGTTATTGTTCCTGGCCTCAGCACTGATCTGAGATAAATCTAAATACATCTATGACTTTGGATTGATTACATTTCTGCTCTTTCCTTTCTTTTTCTTTGATGAATGTGCTGTTCTGCAAAATAGTTTTGAGCAAATGAAGCTAAATATCATTCCACATGCTCCCATGAATACATTCTCTTAACCAATCACTCTCGCATTTTTGGTATTATTCTTTTCAAAATGCAAGACTGGATAGAACAAAAGGCTACTGACTAATATCCAGTGAGACAATCCCAGCTCCTAAATGTCACAGCCAAGGCTAGTATCCTAATAACTTTTTTTTCATATCTGCAGTCAGAAGAGATAAGCAGGCTAAAAGACTCTCACTGAAATGTGCATTGAGAAATTTATTTCCACAATGAGAAGAGTCTGAGATTTAAGAGAAAAAGATTAAAATATTTTGAAAATTATACAAGGCTATCATTGTTTGCTTGGTCTTTGAATCATGCTTGAAGCTCAAGTCTTCTTCTATTCTTTTTAGAGACACAGTTGTTTTGACTGGGGTTTCAAAATTCTTCTAGTTATGAATGTGTATGCTAAAGCAAGCACATTAAAGAACCCACTTCTAAATTTAGCGCTTCAAAATATTTGTGCTGCTGCATTGCTACACAGTATTGCATTCTCCAAAATATATCTAAATGTAAGACTTCCTATTCTTCCTTACAAGCACGATGCCTTTGATTTAAACCTGACCACTGCCTGGTGGCTAAAAGCTGTTAGACACTCCACGAGGCTGTGGCATGGGTCTGCCATGGAAAAGCCACATTGCAACAGCAGCACAGCAGCTGCTTGATGTCCTGAATCAAAGCAGTGTCTTAGTGCAAGGTGGAATGAACATCCTCCCCCTCGTGACAGCTGTGGAATCCAACACATTTACATGTTTGTAAACCAAGTTCTAAAAGCATATTCACTTCTACGCACGCACAGAGCTTTAGTCCTGAGAGCTGCACTGGTCCTTTAAGGCTGTGTAAGTGCCTTCTTTTCTTCCCTAAACCCCTTTCAAAACCACCGTGGACTTCTTCATATCCAACAAAGGAAACAGCTGAGCTGTCCATAACAGCCAACCTCTCAAAACCAGAACAAATCCAGGTACAAAAATCAAAAATTAGAGAAGAAACCCTGCAGCTCAGGTGAAAAGGAGATCCAACAGCTGTACTCACTGCTTAAAAAATAAGAATATCTCTGGCCACCTACATGATAAACTCTTCTCCAAAACAGGACAATACAGCTTTGACATTTTTTATTATTTCAGGTTTCCCCCAAGTAAACTCCAATCCCTGATGAGATATTGCTCTGAACATTGCTAGATCAGAAACCTCCAACAGCTTTTCCCTTTGATTCAGACCTGACTGTAAAATTACTGCTTTACAAGCTCTTAGAAAAAAAAAAAAAAAAGAAGTCGGGCAGATCTTGAGAGACATAACTACATCAAAGGAAAGTAACATGGGAAGAGAAAACTCGTGTGTACACTGAAAACAGAGCTTAAATAGAGCCAGGCTTAAGTATTTGTGGAGAATGCTCTCATCTCTCTCTGGTGACCATGATTCCCATACAACCTATTTGGATACTGTCAGATTTTTCTGAAGAGAACTCAGCTTCTAATGGTGGTTTTTAGTTTATATGGTGACAGGCTTTCTGGAATTCCCTGTCTCTGCACTCTTTTTGTTCTCCTAAATACTTTCCCTGCTGGAAAATGCACTGATTCCAAACAGCCATAATGGCTAAGTCCTCTAGCAAATGTCTTAAGTACCTGATTTTGAATAACACCTTGTCCAAGGAATTGGTCAGTTGTTAACCTTTAACCCTGTGTACTGCCATGCAGGAGGAATCCGCTTAAAATTCTCATTGTAAAGATACACAAGGAGCAGCATTAAGGTTGTTTGACCTCAGGATTTTCTGAAGGTAACTTTTGGATGCAGTTTTCTCACATCTTTTTGCATTTGCAAATAACTCCTTAAACGAGAGTTTTAACAAACTTACTTTTCGTGGTGCATTTTTTCCCCATTTTGTGATCCCGTTTAGCAGTGAGAGAACTGACAATTCTTTCCAGAAAAAAAGTTGCAAACAATTTAGGATTCACAAGTGCCTAAGAAAGGAGCTGTATTTACTTTCCCTGGATGGGGAATAAGCTGGTCTTGACAGCTGATCTTTCTGATAATAGAGTTATCCCAAGGGACCAGAAATCATGCACTGGGAAAAGTGAAAATCTTGGTATAGACCTGCCTTCTGCATGCCACTGGGAAGAAAATGCTATATTCCAGACAGATGCCATAAAAACTTCATGTAATAGAAAATTATCATCTAGAACAAATTTATAGAATATAACTGTTGCAGCCAGATACAGAAATTTGCTTGGAAAAGAAGCCACAACACTGAGAGAGGCCGAGGCACAGTGGGATGGATGCAAATGTAGAAGGTCCCTCTGTCACCTGCTTATGGGCCACACCAGGAGACACAAACCAGGACAAAACTGCTGCTAAAATTCATAATCTGGATCTCCAAAGTTCTCTTGATTAGGCATCTCTTCTCGTCAGAACTATTTTACTGTCTTAGTGAGCAGAACACAGGATTTCTTTAAGCAGCACAGAATTCCTTGCTGATGGTCCCACAACATTCTTAAAAATAGTTCTGGTAGGCTGAGACTAATCTGTTCCTTTTAGCATGGTGAAGGATTATCTTCATAGAAAAGGAGGGCAAAAATGGATTCCCTTTTCTATGAATATGTTTGTTTCCATGAGGTAATTTTAAAATTACTTGCATGTAGATAGATCCCAGATTAGATTACTCTACTAGGTTAGATTTCTTGCAGCTGTAGATATAGCCCAGCACCTGAAACTCTCAGGGAGTCTGATTCACAAAACGTTCTGTGTCCTGTTTACAAGGGCAGTTTGTGTTTGGTTTTAATTATTATTTAGTCTGCATATACGGAAAATAAATGTTTTACAGCGAGTTCCTCAAAACAGGTTTATGATTCACCTGACTCCCAACTTTTATTGACAAAAACAGTAAGTAAAGTATCAGGCTGAAAAACCTATTTGCCTGAAATCTAGAAGAGGATGCTCTTTTAAATCATAATGATTCCTAGCAATATCATCGTGCCATTTCCATTTCAGTGCCAAAGAAGCAGATTTCAAAGAGCATTTCAATAAAGTGGAATGTTTGAAGGTGCAGTATCCTGGATTACAACCTGTGTGGAAGTCAAGGACTCTTAGCAATTGAAGGATCCATTTCCAAGGGACAAATGAACAGTACCTGGGAAATTAAACTGGTGTTAGGGGCTGATAGTTCCTGGACAGAAGTGAAGGCAGATACTCCTTTCTCTCCCAGACTCTGAGATTTACCCTTCTGGAGTACAAGGCTGGCAGCTGCCCAAGTGCACTGCTGACAACACATCACCTGGCAGCTGGTTCTGTCACATCCAGTGAAAACCAGCATGAGTGGATTCTTAATTTAATTAACTTCTCATTTAATATTTACTGTCACTCTTTCATCCCTCAGCCCGTGTGTTTCTCTCCACTGGAGCCTGGACACTTTTTCACACACATATTCATTTTTGAGCCCTGCACTGTTATACTTTCTTGACCAATGAAGGTGCAACCTTTTTCTTGGATGCAGCATGCAGTCTCCTCAAGGTCCCAGAAGTAATCATCCGTGTGTTAAAGAAAAAAAGAAAAGCAAGAGATAAAAAGAAATAGAGAGAAAATTATTGTGTAACTACACTCTTAGAAACAACTATTTTGCTCCCACTTGTGGCAACTACTACTGTTGCAGCAGCCCTCTTGTTAGAGGGTAGAAATGAGCAGAGACAGAGACCTCTTGTTTATCACAGCATGAAAAGGGCTCAGGTTCATTCCTCTTCACAGCTCAGCCATCCTGACTCCAACCATTCCCTGACTCTGGCTGCAGCAGCTCCTGCTGTGGGTTTCCCTTGCAGCCCCTGACTGCTGGTTATTCCCTGCTAAACTCTGACTGCTGGAATCAGTTTGCAGCCTCTGACTGCTGCTTATTTCCTGATAAACCCTGACTGCAGGGATTGGTGTGCAGCCTCTGACTGCAGCTTTTACCCAGCTAGACTGTGACTGCAGGTTTCAACAACAGGCTCTAAGTGCACACCCAGACTGACCTCATAGCAGGGATTCTCTCTTCTGTTTTGCCCAGTCCTCCAGGATGGTTTCCTTCAGTATCTCCTTCCTCAGGGCTCCTCTTCCTCCAGGTCTTCCCACTATCTCCTCCTTCAAAGTCCACCCTCTAAGCAGCCAACCCACCCCTTTTATCACACTTATCTTTATGGGTCATAGCTGTGACCCATTAAGGGCAAGGCTGTTCCTCTCCTTTGGTAACTGTGATTTATCAGGGGCGAGGTCACCTGTAATCCTTTCTTCTACACTGTAGTGGTTTTACATTTGCTAATTTTTGTTTCTTAAAATTAGTGTAGTGGTTTGAGTACTCCTTAGAATTATTTACTCTTTTCCCCCTAACGTTTCTAACTCTCTAATTAGTCAATCAAACTATCAACATTTTGCTATAATTTCCTTAAAAAAAAATCACTTCCATGCTAAACCAGCACATACATCTATATACTACCAGTGCTGGTACCCAATCACATTTTTCTTTACTTTTTTAACACTATTTCTGATATAGTCTGTCCAAGTGCAAGCAGGCTTTTTTTTTCCTACCATGTCTTTTGACTTAGGTATGATGCATTCCATAAATTTAATATTCTTTACCTTCTCAGCTCTCAACTAAAACAGAGATATCAGCAGTAAGAGGTGCTGCTGATAACTGAAATATTATAAGAAAAAAAAAATCCATTGTTCTAAAGAATTTCTTAATCTTTCTGAGGATTTTTGTTCGTTGTGAACATTCAGGGATTCTGGCTTCTGAGATTTTGAACAGCTCCAGACTTGCCCAGCTTTCCTCACCTCAGTATCCAAAGCAACAACGTGCTTATCCTCATGACAAAGTGTAAGGATAAGTAGAAGTGATCCTTTTGTTATCTGTAAATAGCACAACAACATTCCATCAGCAGGACTCCACTGGGCCTAATCAATACAATCCACACTCTCCTGATCATATCCTGCAGGTTATTGGAGAGGCAGGCAAAGAGCAGGGTAACAGAATGATAAATAAACCAGAAATATAGGCTCCATTTATACCATTCCATTATGTCTGGGTTTTCCTCATCCCAGAGCTTTTTAGCTCGTGTAAGATTTGGTGTGTCACAGGCAAACTGGTTACACACAGCAGCAGCTTATCCTAAGCAAAAGGTGGACAGGAGAGTGTCCACAGAACACCTCAGGCAACCTTAATACAGGTGATGAATAAACAGATGAGCCAGCCCCACTTATCTGGAGGTTAAGAGGTTGATCACTGGTCTGAATTTTCAAAATCTGGACCCCTACTTGGTTTTGAGACATCTGAAAGTGAAAGGCACGAGAAAAGCTCGGCACAGAGCTTTGCCCTACAGATACACATTTAGTCAGGGTCAGTCAGAGCAAACACAGGACAATGGATACGTGGGCATTAAACCTAAGAGGCTTTGCTTATTGACATTCGTGGGCTCACTTTTGAATACTCTGCCCTCTAAACCTTTGCTTGGAACTCCCAATGTAGGAGATGGCAATTCCAACTTAATCGATTGAAGGATGAAATCAAAGCTTTGAACTCATTAAAAGCTATCTGTGCCCCTGAATTTCTGGCTTTTACCAGAACATCTCAATACTTTAATGAGGTCCTTCAATTTTAAATAGTATTTAAATGAAGACTAGTGCAGCTGGAGGTGTCGCTATTGTAATAAAAGGAAACCTCCACAACATCAGATCTTTTTTTGGCAAAATTCTCAAATGGGTCTTAAACAGAGATTTACTTTAAAATACAACCTTTCTTCTGCTGACTGGAAGAGATAAAATCTGTAATTCATTGGGCATCTTCTCATCAGTTTGGGCACTTGTCTGATGATGTCCTTGTAGATTTCTAGTATGTTCTGTGTCCCTCCTAGGCAGAAGAAACTATGTTTCTGTATCTCACTGTTCACAAAGTGGAGATTTTTGAAATTATTTGCTAGTCCATATCTTGGTTTCCACCGAAGTCCTTTTGAGAAATAATGAAAATTGCTACAGGCTTGGCACTTTCGTTTATGTGTCTGGAATATTTGCTGTTTACGTAATGAGCGTATTTTGGGAGATTTTTAGACAAACATGTAGCAAGGGTAGCACCTAACAGAGCGTTCACATCCTGTGCTCTGGTCTGTGAATGCTTTACTGATATCGCTCCACTTTTCTCCACTGACCTGGTGAGTAAACACCCTGCAGCGCAGAATTCTTTGTACAGCGAAGGAACTTTTTAAAGAAATATCACTGAATAAGAAAAATTAAGCAGCAGAAAGAGGTAGTGGGCCACTGAAATGGCCAAAACCCCAGAGAGATGGCTCATCCCCAGACACGGCGTGTTTTGTTCTCACTGCGTATTCCTGGGCTGCGTGTTCTTTCATGGAAGAGAGGCTTGGCTGGTTGTGACCAAGGGAAAACACAGGTTAATCACACTTCTCTGCCTTACATTTAATTCAAAAGCCTCCGAGAAGTTCATATAAATGTTAAGCAACTGTCAATTAAACCTCCCCTTTGCCCTCCCGTGGCAATTTCCCAGGCAGCTGAGGTGGAGGGGGGAAATCCCCGTGTCATTCCCGGGTCCTCGCGTACGGCTAAAGCCCAAACCAACCGGATTTATTAACTTCATATCGAGCAGCCAGGGGTTTGCCCGGACCCACCACAGCCCTAAAGAGATATCCTGCCGGGCCACGAACACCAGCACAAACGGCAGGGCCGCCCGCACACCCCCGGCCTGAATGGGCCCAAATTAGGCAGCGCCTAATGACCGCTTTACTAACACCTGTATCGGCCCCGCACCGCCGTGAGGAGCGCTGCCCTCAGACAAGGCGTAATCCCATAAGCTGCTCATTTGCATAGCCCTCATTAGCTGATGAAGGCCTGGAGGAGGCAGGGCTTTGCAGCCGGTGGGTCCATTCCGACGCTGCTGTGGCCGCGGCTGCCTGGGTGGCTCGGTAATGAAGCCACGGCGCTGAATGTGAGGTTTATATGTATGGAAGGGATTAAGAGCATTAGAGTTTGTGTGAACCGATGTCGCCATATTCTTCCCCACTGGATCACAGTAATTGGATGGGAGGAGCAGGAGTGGATCCATTAGTTTTAGTCTGTTTGCCCAGGAGCCGGGGTGCTGGAGATTCAATTTTGCTCCCTTTTGCTCCCTTGCTTTTGTGAGGCGCGGTGATTTTGTGAGGCTTTGTCTCGGCGAGCCCTCAGCACCTCTGTACACTGCCCACGCTGAGGGGATTCAGCCACAAAGGAGAAACCTCAGAGACAGGCGGCATAAAACACAGCCTAGACTCAAGTGCTACTTGAGGGCAGCGCAATCCTGCCCGGCCCAGTCCTGGGAGAGAAAGTAAGAGATAATTGAAATCTATAAACACCTCTGGAGCCTTTTTATTATTTTATTAGTTCTCCACGTTTGGGCTTAACAAACCCCCGTCATCAAAGAAGCCGTGAGCTCCTTACAAGGAAAACTGAATGGCTTGAAATTTCACTGACTTAAGAAGCAATTGTTGGGATTATTTGCTGGGCTCGCACAATTCTAATGCAAAAAAAAAAAAAGGGGAAAAAAAATCCATTTCCTACATTATTTGTACAGCTGGAGTAATCACTTTGTGTGACTGATGATGTGAAAAAAAAAAAAACAACAACCAAAATTTGCAAGCCTGTCTCTCCCATGGTGCCGATAATGCACCTTCAGCCACAACAGGAAGAAAACACTAAATAGTTCTGGGAAGCCTGTGCCAGGGACAGGCTAGGACAAGTTACATGCAATAGATATCATTAACAGACGTTATTTAGACAATTCAGACATTCAACATTGCCACATCATTTGCACAGTGATTTGGAGGATGCTTGCTTTCGTTCAGGATAGCTAAAACTTTGGAAAATGAGTATGTGAATGAAGCTGTGGGGCACAGGGAAGATGGAGCTATTCAAAATAATAACCCACAGGCAGTGGCATATCCTTTCACTTTTTAAAAAGTATTTTTATCCCCAAAACTGAATATCATAATTCTGTTAATTACGCTTCCCTGAAATTCGATAGTTTGTTTTATACCACCTTTTTATTTTATGTTCTTTTCCTAAACAATGGCAGTTGTTTCTTTAAATAAGAGAAACTAAAAATTCCTTTAGTTAGAGTTGTGTGAAAACTGGAAATATTCTGATATTTATGGCTAAACTTTAAAACCAACAAATGCATAGTAGCAGTGCAGCATTGAGGATAACGTGTGATCTGTCCTTGTGTTGTTAGTCCAGGATTTCCTCATTGGAATTGTTTTATCAGCATGGGACTGTAATGACACAGAACCTATTTACTAGGTAGGGATTCAATCTGTGTCACTGATTCCATGTAAATCAGTATTTACTGGAATGATTCTGGGATCATTTGTTGCCTGAATTTCATAAAGCAGGAAGACCCTTGTGTATTTTTAAGTGGCTGTAAAGGAGAATGTTTAAATTCTGGACAGACCAACATTTCCTCCTCAATTCCATCCACCCCTGTATTATCCAGGCTGGTGAGCTGACCAGATGAGGCAGCTCAAGGGCATGGGAACACACACATCCAAAGCACCTTCTTTCCTTCAGGTCATCAGAAGACAAGGAGAGGTACAAACCACGAGCCCAGCTGCACAGGAGGGGTGTAGGAGCATCCGTGGACGGCAGGGAGAGGGAACTCTGCCAACTTGAGACATTCTAGAACATGTGGTTTTATTGCAAGGGTCGTGGGTAAAAAGGGCCTTTTGCCTTCAGCCACCAGCCTCGGCTGAAGGGAAGTCCCAAAGAGTGGTGGAGAGAGAGAACAAGAGGGTAAGAGGGGAGAAAGCAAGAGAGCCAGAGAGAGGTGGCAGGGGTTGAAGCGCAGGGGCAAGAGAGCTAGAGAGCATCAGAGAGGAGAGTCAGAGAGTGAGGTCTTTGTTAAAATACATTATATCTCCTTTTGTGTTGAATATTCTAATTTACACTAACCAACCAGTACATGACACAAAACCCTATAGAATTTACATATAGCCTATAAGAACTACTACATTACTATACTGTGTTATATTTTAAACTCTAAAAACTACTCTTTAGACTATTCTCTTTTGCTACATTGACCTTTGGATCCCTTAGCCAGCAGAAGGGTATTGTTCAATCAAGAGGGATTCTCCTTCAGCTGGCTAGACTATTGTTTTCAGGTTACATAGTAACTAAGGCTCAGTATCCTACAACTCAAAGCAAGCTTTCATTTCTATTTCGATTATAGGTTTCACATTTTCAGAATCTTTTGCTAAGCAATCATATTTGTAAGGTTTCCCTGATTCATCTTCCCCAACAGAGGGGTTCTCTGGAAGGTGACACAAACTGGGCATGCATTGACTCTGTCACCTTTGGGTGACAGCATAACACAGAAACTGCAGAGCCCCCTGTTTCCAGAGCCAAGCTGAACCCTCAGCTTCCAACTCTCCTGAAAACTGGCTGACAGCTGAAGATTAAAGGAGTCCAAGGAGTTCAGTTTCTGCCCTCACTGACCTCCAGTGCCACCAGTGGGTGAGAGCCAGATCATTTACAATATTGCATCTTAAACAAGGACTCCTGCTCTGTCCGTTTCTCATTTAAAACAGTGTTGATAGCAGCCAGGAGACCAAATAAAAATCTGTAAAAATTGTGGTCCTGTACTTCTCCTGCTAAAAAAAAAAGTTACTTAAGAAGTGTCCTCATCTAAGTACCCTAGAACGTGTCTAGAGTGCCCCATCCCTTCCCTGTTTTAAGAAACAAGCAATTCCCCATGTCTTTACCTGCTTCTCATTTGTGGCAGCCACTCATCCCTGCCAAGAACAGAGTGTTCAGACTATGGCTGTCCTTGTGGACTTTTCAGGAAGCTACACAAGGTACCACCAGCTTGTGCAATCAACCACTTTCCTCTCCTGGTGATAAAGCCCTGTGTTTCCTCTATTCTTTCCCTCCTTCCTGCAGGAGCTGAGCCCTCTGTAGCAGCTCTGACAGCACCAGTTTGGTTTGCAGGGTGATGCTGCTTAGAACACCCTGGCCTAAGCTCATGGCTGTGAGAAATCAGATCCTCTGTGGATGATTAATGGTTGCACAGGTTTGTCTAACCATCATTTCCAGGCTCTCGGGTTCAAGCAGGATAAGTGGCAAAGAGGAATGAGGCTGTTCTGAGGTGAGCTGAGGGTGTTTCTGCAGCACCTTATGTGCTCCACCTGAGCCTCAGCTGGTGAAATCCTCTCAAGTCATCTTCAGAAGGGAAGGAGGCAGCAGGAGCTCCCAAGCTTCCTCTCATTCCCCACAAGAAAAGGATGCTTTTAATTCAGATTATTTTCGTGTTGGGGTTTATAACATAGACCCAACGAATGGGTTTGCTGCCAGGAAAGAATGGACACTGAAAAAGTAAATGATTTGTGAGTCACTTGGGCTATGAGTGCCGTGCTGGAGGGTCAGACCCATCATGTGTCTGCTGCAAAATGAAAACAGGGTTTCCTTTGACAGCCACATTCTGTGGTTCAAGTTAGCCCTTCCAGACTGATGTTCCTATATTGAAGTAGGAAGTAATTTAGGAGATCATAGAATTCCTTTGGGGCTTTTATCTAAAAATGACCATCTTATTTCTTTATAAAAGGGCAAGCACACAGGTATGTTTTCACCTCTTACTGCAAATTACTGTCCAAATAGCTTCGTGCAAGAGAAGTGATGTTGTAAACAAGCCAGACAGAACATGAGGTTGTTAATATGTTCTATTGGATTAGACAAAAAAGAGAGAGTATGAAATATCCACCCATGTTTTTAGCAAATCTTTCCTACCAAATCCCATCTGGTATTATTTATCTCTTAGTGGTGTGACATAACCTCTTATGTTACAGCTGATTATACTGCAGAACCTGAAACATTGGGTCCCACTAGGCTCCCTTTCCTGCAGTTGGAATAACTGTATCTTCTAAGGTCCCTTCCAAGCTGGCCTGTTGTCTGTGAGGTCGTAGAAAGAGGAATTAAATCAGCAGGCTGTGAGAGGTTGAGAGAAAGAAATATAAAAGTGCTCAACAACTTCAGAAACAACCAAGGAGCAGAACATTTTTTTGTAGATGACAGAGGGGTCTTGTCATCCTCTCACTGGAGGAACTCCCTCAGGCCCTGCTATGGATGTGCCTTGCCAGAAAATAAAAACTGAAATCCACAATACACACCTAATGGAGCTCGAGAAAACAAACCACTTAAATTAATTTAAATTACTTTGGGGAAAACAAAGGTGGTTTTGTGCCCCAAAGTGAAGGGAGTTCAGCACCTCTTCAATTTAACATGTTTTAGTTAAGAATTCACAATGTCTTTGGAGTAGATGATGATGATTATTGCTGTTGTTGTTGATCACACACTTTGTTCATGGGATGCATCTTACCATCAAGCTGACTCTCTATGGAGAAAGATGAACAGTTTTCTAAAATGACTGTACTAAGCTGTAGGAGAAGGCTGCCAAGTGAATCATGCTCTGGCTGCACTGTGGTAAATTCCAGAGCACATAATAATGCTCCCAGTTGTTTGTTTGAATCGTCTTATGGTGCTGCACGCACAGTTAGCTGATGTACCCACACTAATGGGTCATGCTGTACTGGGAGCTGGATTTATAAAATAGCCCATAAAAAGAAACAGCTTTATTGCCAGCCTCATCATGAATGATAATCCCACAGATAAAAACCATTAATCAGAGAATGCATTGAGGTAATTAGCAAAGCAGGGGTCTGTTTTACGGAGTTTGTGGGTATGTGGTTAGACTAAGTTCTTTTGGCACAGAGCAGACAGCAGTTGCCTGCTGCTGAAATCCCTCCTATCCACAAGGATCAGATGCTCAGAAAACTATATTGTTGATCCCAGTGCTGTCAATGTACTGCCTGCACAGAACCTTCTCCTGTCACTTTTATTTAGCACACATGCAGACATCTCACCATCACTGCTGGGAACCAGAAAAATCCTCATTTCATGCTTAAGTTTAGCAAGGTACAGTTCATAAACTGAAGACTCTCACAGAGCTGTCATCTCGCTGTCTATTCTGTTGCTTGTGAATAATGAGAGAATGAAGTACAGAACGAGGATGGTGGGTTGTTCTTCTCCTCACTTCAAACCCTTGTACATGAAGACTGAATGCACCTTTTAAAGTGGGAACGTTTTGCACTAAGATATTTGCTAATAATTTTAGTTTCTGCCACCTTTGACAATTTATTTTGTTTCTAGTCAACATCACCATCCCGTGTCCAGCACTACTGTGACATGGCAGGGGGAGTTAACACACTGCAAGAAGTTGTTCTTTCCCTTAGGCCAACTTCGTTTTGTATCTTCTCCCACTATCACCAAACCCCAAAAAAACCATTAAAAATACAAGAGGGGAAACACTATCACAAAATCCAGCCTAGGCTACTTTCCAAAAGCACAGCTGAGCCCTGGGATTCTGGGCAGCCAAGAAACACCTTGAAAGAAAGCTCCACTGTCTCATTTAGGGGGAAATAAAAAAAAAATTATCTGCATGTTGGTCCAGAAACACTGACTCTCACAGCTGTTGGAGTAATTCCAAACATTTATCCAGCTTTCCATATTGCATGTAACCAGGTGCCCCTAAAGAGCCTGTGGCTCACATCTAAAATGGGCACAAAGTTCATTACCCAGATTATCTCCATTTTCCATCTTTATATTGGAATTCTCATGATCAGTAAAAGCAGTGTGCAGAACAAATAAAGGGATCTTCCTAATGAGAGCCTTAAAGCAGCAAGGTCTCACTGGAACCTGTGTCACCCGAGGTGGCCACCAGAGAAAGGCTGCAGCAGCACTGCCTGGAGCACAGGACACTTCCCAGTTTGGGCTAACCTGAACTGCCACAGACTTGTGGGGGTGTTAGTGAATCACAGGATCAGTTTGGTTGGAAAAGCTCTCTAAGATCATCGAATCCAGTCATTAAGCCTCCACTGCCAAGCCCACCATGGGACAATGTCCCCAAGTCCAACTCATTTTTTGAACACTTTCAGAGATGATGACTCCAGCACTTCCCTGGACAGCCTGTGTACCAGGGCTTGACAACCCTGTCAGTAAAGAGATGTTTCCTAAAAGCCAAAGATGTTTCCTAATAGCCAAAGTAAACCTCCCCTGGTGCCACTTGTGGCCCTTTCCTCTTGCCCTGTCACTTGCTACCTGGGACTTGCTGTGGCCTGAAGTGCTGGGCTGGTTTGTAGGGGACACCTCCACCTTCCCAATGATGGGAACCACCCGGCCCAAAACAGTTGTCTCCAGGCAGCTGTGCTGGCCCCTCTCCCCTCAGGAAATGGATTCCCAAGTCCCCACAGCTGCACAGGATCAGCTGTGGAGGATACTCAGTGAGAAACGTTTCAGCTCCAAAATAAAAATCTGAGTGTCGCTTCAGGATGACACTTGAGAGAACAGCTGAGGCTCAGCTGCACTTACAAGCCATCACCAAGGCTGATTAAATTGTATGAATTGACTTTTTATTGACTATCCCTCTCCCTTTTGCCTACCTGACAGTGTAGGGGGTCTACGTTTTATTCTGCCAGTAAAAAGGAATAAACTTTAAAATACCTTTCTAACATGGAAATAGATTTTTGTGCCCCATTGTACCACTACAATTCAGCTTTCACACCCTGGGACGTTTTGGTGAGTGACACCTGAAAAACTCCCAGCATTTTGCTGTTTATTCTACAACATCATGGTTTTGGCATTACATAACAGGTGTACAAACAAAATAATGGAAAGAATATATATATATATATATATATATATATATATAGGCCATGGGACCTATGTAATAGGAAAACCTATTTAATGCCATCAGGCAATTATCTATTTAATAAACAGAATTACAATGTCTGTAATCACAGTGGGACAGCAATGAGCAGCAAAAGAAGGTTGACCACCTGAATGGACTGGGGTTTATTCCTTGGGTTTTGGACCATAATGTGAGAGCTGAGAATGCAAAAAGGTCCAGTCCAGTGAAGACCTTGCTTGCTGATGTTTTGGTCATTAGAGAAGAACCAGAGACATGCTCATATTAAAAACCAACTCTCATTTGGGCTGTGCATGATTATTTACATCAGTGGCATCTTTTGTAACTGTCAACAGATCAGTTGTCACGGGAAGTGACTGCAAGTTGATTTTTAGATCTTCTTGA
This sequence comes from Trochalopteron elliotii, assembly GCA_024734555.1. Classification (NCBI taxonomy): domain Eukaryota; kingdom Metazoa; phylum Chordata; class Aves; order Passeriformes; family Leiothrichidae; genus Trochalopteron; species Trochalopteron elliotii. The sequence continues at coordinate 18,151 of JANPWX010019959.1, forward strand.
AGAGAAGGGATTGGGAGTTTGAAACTGAAATCAAGACCTCTGCTATACTAGGCAAAAGGACAGAACAAAAGATTGTTCCTGACTGTGACAGTTGATTAAAATAAATCCACATTTTTGGATCACTTAACTCTCAATCAGCTGTCAAAGCACAGCTCCTGGTCCTCTATCAGAACTTCATTGCTCCTCACTGTTCTTTCCCGGCTGTGGCAAAGGTGGGAGGTGCAAATAGATCACTGACTCAGCCCCCTCTCTCTTCCCCTTCCTCCCCCTCCAGCCGAGCACCAAACAGCATCACTGACTCTGGGAGAGGCTTATATTGGGGAGCCCACAGACACGCTTGCATTATTTAACACACGTTCACCCCCTTGTTCTGTCTGCTCTGTCCCCACCATTTACTGCTAAACAGGTCCCTTATCTTTATTGATCACTCAATTTATCTTTTCTCAGCTCCCCTCGGCCCGTCTGGTGCAGTGTGTCCAAGGTATTGAGCTTCACCATCCGTCTGTTCCTGCTGTCATGCCGGGTTTTCCCCGGGAAGAATAGGGGGAGCAGGTGGTGTGACTAAGTCGAGCCCCGACAGAATAGGGGCACCATGGCTGTGTCCTGTCCCAACCTGCCAGCCCTTCCCCACCCTCCCAACTGTTCCACATTAAAGCACTCAACTGTGCCTTTACAGTCCCACTTTTACACAACTGGTTTACAAACCAGGAAGAATTTCCTTTGTGGGAAATCTTTTGTTAGGCAGGGCAGGACGGGGAGGGGAGCAGGGTGGAGGGAGTGGGGAGAGCCTGTTCTGAGAGCAAGTGCAGTTTGAATGTGTGTGGATGTGCACTGCAGGATGTGCCAGGCTGCTGGGGGAGCCAGCTCTGTGTTTCTGTGCTGCCTCTGAGCTCTCAGCATGTCTGTCAAAGTCACCAGCCTCCCAGTCCCTTTCCTTTGCTCCTGTTCGTGCTGCTGCTTTGGTTTGTTAGGCCAATAAGGCTGAAATCCAGAGAAAATCAACTCTTAAACATCTTTTTTTTTTTAATAAGAATAGAATATCCATTTTTCAATGAAATATTTCATATTTCAATCCTGCAGAATTATTAGAAGTCCACCTAACTGCACAGACAACCCCAAAGAAAAGTCCGGACAATGCTTCAAATATTTTCCAGTTTCCAAACAGTCCTACTACAGGCACTGTGCTGCTTCTGATCCCACACACCGTGTTTCTTCACAGAATTTGGAATATTTGGAAGTATTTCCACCCAGATGTGAGGCAGACCTTGCATGTGAGGTGTTTCTGAGACAACACACCCTAAAATGTTTGATGCACAGGAGAAGGAACAGGAATGCATAAAATGGAATCCAAGGACAGCAGGTCTTTTGTCACAGCTGTGAAACTGTCCTGGTGTCACCACTAGAGTGCTACAAATAGTTGCAAACAAAAGCTGAACCTATCAAATTCTTCTCGTTTGGTTTTTTGGTTTTTTTTTTTTTTTTTCCCTCCTTGTGAGAATTCACAAACACAATAATCCACAATTTTTTGAAAGCCAAACACAAGATTTGGGTGTTTCCCACAGCTTTAAAGGAAAATAACAAGCTTATGCATATTCACATTTTGCCCTGCAGGCTTTTTTCCACAGGCTAAAATGTATTGAAAGTTCTATTTTGGGCGAAATTGCAAACCAAGAGAGAGACAGGATTTTCTTTTTTGAAAATACTGCAGCCAATCACTCAAATCTTACAACTGCAAAGGTAAAAAGGAAAAGAAAAAAAAAAAAAAAAAAGATTCAGAAGTTGTCTTTTCTTCCCTTCAGAGACTTCTGTCTTTCTGCCCTTTCCCTTCCCATCAGACAGCAGTGGACACAAAAGCTGAGACCCCACTCCTATAGGAGTAAAATTTCTGTGAGCCTGAACCCAATCTGCAGCAAGAGCAGAAATCAGAGAGATGCTCTTTAGAGAAAGAAGAATCCACCTTTGTCACTAGATTCTTGGGAAAGAACTGAGATATAACCCTGGTAAAAGCACTGTTTTCATAGTCTCCCAAATATATATGTGGTAGACTTTTCAGTCCAATATATAGAAGCATACAGTTCAGATTCATGGGGGCTTTCAGCTTCCTAATCAAACACAACCCACAGAAATATCAAAAAACATTGGGGGAAAATGTTGAAATGCTTTAGAATGCAGCAAATGTTAAAAATAAAATTAAAATCAGAGAAAGCATGTACTCAGAGAAATCCTGACTGACATGTGTCCACAGCCCCTTCAGGAGCCTGGTGTGTGGGTCACTCAATCCTTCACTTTCAAGGAAGTCCCTGGCTTTTTCTACAAAAAGCTGTAAGGGCACCAGGACAGACCATGACATGGGTACTGTCTGGCTTTTGATTGCAGTCTCTGCTGTGACTGCATTTCCATTGTGCACAAAGAGAACATGTATTTGAAGACAGCCTCAGGAGTGTCTTTTCTCCCAGACCAGGGTCCTGACCGTGAGGTTCTTCAAGTCTTATTTTTCATTTCCTATCCCACTGAACATTTATTTAGTACAGAGTGAAGCACCACATACAAGAAGCAGGAAGGGCTCACCTCACACTCTCACCATGGTGCTTGGGGTGGTCACCTTGCAGAAGGGAAGACAAAGATTTAATTTTTACCAGGCTGAGGAGAATAACAAAACTAGCACTCCAGGAAATATGAACAAATGCACTTCTACTAAAATATTGGATTAAAAGAGATCATTATGACTTATTTTCAGTCCAAACTTTCTCTCAAGTGCAGCAAGACTTTCAAATGTTTTCTTGACAACCAAGATTATTTTACAGCCAAATTGGTAGACAGTGGCACATCTCCAAATGTTTATTCAGAAGTGATCATCAAGAAGATGAGGATCAGCATCTCCAAGAATGAAACATTCTCAGTGTCCTGCCTAAAAATTTACACCACAAACACAGTAGGAAACAGAGCTTAATATTTTAGTATTATTGGTAAGCACAGAAAGAAGGTACCTACAGAGATTACAGATATAGAGTCTTAGTTACTTAAAAAGGTGTACCTAGATATTTTCTCAATAATTGATAAAAATCTGTGTTAAAGCTGGAGGGGAAGAAAACATCTCACATCTCTGCTCATTTCAAAAGTATTGCAATTAAATGTCTACTTCAGAAGAGCTCTGTCCCAAACACTGCATTGCCTGTAAATTACCAAGCTGCCCTCCAACGGAGAAATCACAATTCTAGATTAGAAAATTCTTCCTAACTGTTCCTTTTGAATATTGTATATAATGTCTCAACTACCATGTTAAGCCCTCTGCTTTTGTTCCTACTAACTCCTTCAATGCTGGTTTCTCTCAAATTTCTGCATGAAACATCAATACTTTTGGGTGGATGATGTTCAAAATGTAGGTGTAAAAGACAGTTGGGAATCCCACAATCATCCTATTTTACCTGCTCATGCAGCCTTAGTTTAGAATCTATTTGTGTACAGAAACATTTGGAGAATTACTAAATCGGTTCTCAATTTATCCTTACATTATACTAAGGGTAACCAGAGAACCAAATGGGTAGGAAAAAAGTGGAACTAGACAGGAGATAATGTGATGTTCCCATGTCTGAGTTAGATCACAGATCATCTCATTAGATTGAAATGGGTCTCGTGGACTTTCCATCCCTTGATGGATGCTTTTCCACATCACCAAAGTTACCACACAGTTTGCCACACACGTTTTGGTACAGTGACATTTTCCAAGAGGCTTATTGCTTGCAAGGCACAGATACTGTGGTTCAGAATAAGTTGTGTTGCCTGATTTTCTGTAGAAAAGGTTACATGGCAACTGCCAAAAGCTGCCTAAAAATCAGCAGTGCTTTCTTAAAAAAAAATAAAAATGAAATTAAATAAGCAACCCAACATAGTGATAGAAGAAACTTAGTTTTACTGGACAGTCAGCTCCATGCACCTCTTTATTCAGAGGTAAGAACAAGCTTTCTGCACTGGTATATACAACCCTCAAAATACTTTATGTGGATTTTGCTGCTTCTATGAAACAGCATTGTCACTTGCTGCACCCATCAGATCTGATTTAATTTGCCTAAAAATCACATAGTGGTGTCCTTAATATACATAATGCCATTATTTCACTTCCCAAATGGATGAACAAAATGATAAGAGGAGGGGAAAATAAAAATCATTTTAGCATCAACTCATCCCATCGCAAAAGCAATATTTGTGTAAATGTGCATAATAGTTTGAACTATAATTTAATACATCCCTTTAACAACCCACAAATTATCTCTTGACAACTAGAAATAATAGGTCTTTTTGTTAAAAACAGAAAGCATGTGAAGACTAAAGGTTAAACAGGTCTTTTCATCATGATAAATCACTGGTTAATGAGCCTGGCATTGTTGGGTATTATACTTGCTCACTTCAATGCCATTACCTTCTGGTTGTAAAGCTGACACTACTAATGATCTTCATTCTTTGAACTTTTCCACAATATTGACTGGTTGCATAGAGCAGATGTTACTTGGATTTGACTGCAAAAGTGGCAATTCTTCTAAGGCTCGAAGCAGCAGCCCTGAAAAGAATGATACTGAACACAATGTATTTTGATATCTCTACCTCAAAAGAGATCCTTCTCTAAGAGTCAGTTTCTTGCTCTTGCTCTTATTTATCACACAAAAACCAACCCTAAAGAAGAGATCGAGATTCTTCATTTATCTTCTGCAGTTTCCTTTTTTTTTAAAAAAAAAAATTATTTTGTAATGCTGCAATGAGCCAACACAAGAAAATTCACATCTCATCTCTGTTGCTGCACCCATAACTTCCCCTGCCTCACAGTACTTGCAAGCAAGTTTTAAAAACTGAGCTGGGTATTCCACAGCTTTCCTTGCTGTTGCCTGGAGGAGGTTGAGGTCACCAGGAGCTGTGTTAGGGAGCCAAGTGCTGACAAAGCAGGATGCAGAGGGGCTGCACACATGTGCCTGTGTGCCCACATCTATCACTTTTTGTTCCAGAGGGGAGGAGGCCCAGCAGACCTTCCCTGAGCAGGCAGTTGGGAGAAAGCAAAGAGTTACTGACACCTCTTTAACATTCCAGGGCTTTGTGTGAGGGACCTGGTTCAGATCAACTGGCAGAGCCTCGGGATGGCCAAGGAAGACTTAAGGGTAAGAAAGCAGGGACTGACACGTTTAATTTAAGACTGAAGCAATGTGGAAGCTTCATGTTTATCCCCATTCCTTTCTTTTCCTGACCTTGCCCTTTTCTTATACTTCCCACTCTGTTCCTGTCACTACTTGACTCCAGAAAATGTGGACTGTGGAGCAAAATTCAAACCTTAAGAGGGCAGAGGTAGTTTTATCTCAGTTCACATCCAGTTCTGGACCAGGAAGATTTTACTGCATCCTAGAACAGGAATGGGGACAAATGAACTCACCATTCCCTAAGTCAAACATCAGACCTTGACCATTCTTTGGAGACTTCTGTGCAGCAGCAAGCAGCAAAGCTGTGTAGTTCAGCTTGTATAAAGGCCAAATTCATCCCTCTTTGCACCACTATGTTAAGCCAAATGTTCCTGAAGGACTTCTAGATTCTTTTCTACTTTTCTGTAAGTAAGGGTGAATTTTTCTTTTCTTTCAGTGAGTTTGTGGAGAGTGGAGAATGAGGATGTGACTGCTTTTACAGACAGCATTCTTGTTCTGGTGCTGTCTCATGTGAAGTGAATGGAAAAAAAAAAAAAAAAAGCAATTTTTCTAAAGAAAGAAAATAATGCTAAAATTCCATACTCCAAAATCCAAGCTGCCACAAGGCATTTCACATGTACCAGTAACAGCTCACTAGTATGTAAAAAGCACTGAATAAAAATTTAATCCTGAATGTTCAGTCCTTAATCAGCATGGGAAACTTAAGAAACCTTTCAATAGTATTAATTTCACAATATAAAAATGTAAATGTGACCATACTTCCAGCACATCACCTCTGATCCTACTAAACCCCGTTAGACTGAGAGAAAGGGTCTGCACACAGTGAGCCTATCACACCAGCACCTGAGGCTGTCTGATGTACAAAGGAGCCTTCACTTAAAAAAAAAAAAATAGATCAACTCACATGCAGGATAAAATCCTGAACAAGTCAGCCAAAGCATGAACAAAATTAAGATTTTACTTGAGGAGCAATTGGATACCATTCATTTCTTTGATGGGGGGTGAGAGGTGTGACCCCACAGGCTGCAGCCAAAGGATTTCTCATCTTTAAGATGCCATCCCTACAAACTCATGCCTTGCATGGGATCTGCCCTAGTGTCAGAGAAAAGCTGTCTCTTGTCACTATTTCCAAAGTTACTGTTAGAAATACCTAAATATTCATTTGTTGTCCCAGAGTCAGAACTGCAGTCTTGCAAAATCTAGGCTGCCCTACACTGTGGAGATGTAAATCCCCTCTTGCTCAGAGCTTATCAAACACATGGAATGAGAATTTGCATTTGAGGAGCATTTACCTGGTAGTGCAAGCAATGGGCTTCTATTTTAGTGTCTACAAATTTGGTTTTAGCCTGTACCAATTAGTCCAGAAATACTTTGAAAGACATGTTTTTGCTAATTATTTTTTAAATTTATTTTTAGTGTGGGAAATACCAGCATTTTTTTTCCCTTTTACGTATCAGTTTAAGTGTTTCCCATTTTATTGATAAATCAAGATAAAGAAGAGTGACTTCTGCTTCTGTGAAAAAAAAGCCCTTTGAATCCAGTGGACTGTGCACAAATGCTCCATGTATTTTAAGGTTCTTTTTCAGCCAGTTCCACTGATATTGTTGGATGCCAGTATTGCAAACTGCATTCTCACCATCTCTGTGGTGTTCTCAGGCAGCCTGTCTTTTGTCATAAAATGCTCAATGCTTTTTAAAAATAAATAATATTAATAATATTAATAAAATGTGGAGGGTTTTTGTACCAGATGCAAAGCCAGTGGCTGGACACCTGCATTTATTTGGACATTCAGATATAGTTTATTACCATGTAATCAAAGCACTTCTACACTATTTGAGCCATAAAACATCACTAGTGGTAAACACTCCAGCACAAGCTAATGCAAATTATCCAGGAAAGGCTTTGTTAGGCAAACCATATTTCCAACAGAGGCAGATGCACTAGGAGTTCCTGGTTTTATGGAAGGTGGGAAATCTCTTCAGTCAAAGAAACAGCAGCATCTGAATTTGTCCAGGCTCCCATTCCAATGTCCTGACCCTGTGCTTCCTGCTTATCTTTCCTTCCAAAATCAGAAATTCCAATAAAAGTAGTATGTGTATATAAAAAAAAAAAAAAAAAAAAATTAAAATTAATACCTTAAATTGCTTATTTCACTATTTCTTTAAGCAGAAGAGGTTTGGTTGCAAGGAAAGCAAATTTAAATAAATTTTCATGTGTGTGTGTTCGATGCTTGTGCAGCACAGCCTGCTGATGTGGAACATTCAGTGAATACTTACTCAGGTGCTAACCATGGGTTCATAAAATTCCAGAAAAACCTCCATCCTGGCAGCAGAACTGGCTGGAAGGACTTAGAGCCAACCCATTAGGACATTCTCCCCACACATACATTCCTGCAGCCTCCTCTGCCTATCACCCCCTTGACCCCGTTCACCCCCACTGGCCCTTTGCCTTTGACCTCTCTCTGCCACTGCCTCTGATTTTGTATTTGTTTTCTGAGGACCTATTATCAATCACTTTTAAGTACCCTTAAGCAGGACGTTTAACCTAGGCATGTGAAAGTGCTAGATCCTTCCATGCAAAGAAATAAGTTGTTGTAGGCAAGGCATAGTTTGGATCCCTTCAGACAGCAAAGCCAGAAAAAATAATCGGAAAAAAAATTTTTTTTGCATGTTTTAGCTGCCAAAAAACCCAACAAAACGAAGGCAAAATGAAGCAGTTCTTGTACATGTTGCAGCTGCCAGAGCTTGTGTGAGGTTTGAAGTGCCCCACGCCGTTACCCACCTCCATAAGCTACCAACCAAGACTTCTGCTTAGGAGACTTCAAGTGCTGGTGTCAGCTAATTTCTCTTGTACCAAAATGTTGCATGTTATTTCTGCTGATTAGCATAAAATTGTCCCCATTGTCTCAGCCACAGAGGCACACAATGGTGCCAAAGATCCCTGCAGTGGGGAGTTTCTGTGGGTTTCCAGCTCCTGGCTTTGCTTTAGAATTCATTAGCCACAGGAACACCACATGCTCTGTGCTGGATTTTGACATATACGTCAAGAAATGTACTATTTTTCACCAGCAGCTCCCAGGAAATTTTAATTATTTGCTCTCAGCAGCCAGAGAAACTGTTTATTCATCACTGAATTATGGTTGAAGCCATAACATTCCTGTGGAACAGGGTTCTTTTCTTATTTATCCCCTTTTTTTTTGGCCAATGTCTACATTTACCTGTCAGAATATTGTATACATTATTACTTTCTCATGTGTGGCTTTCATTGAATTCTCTCAGTCGTGAGAAAATCACATATATGTCCAAAAAACAGTAAACAAAAAAGACAAACTTCCCTTACAAAATGCAGTGAAGCACTCAAAAGGGTTTTAAAAATGACTGCCAATAGCTACTGTTTTACTCCACCTCCCCTCCTTTCTCTCTCATTTCTCTCCTACTACATTTCCACCTAACTACTTGGAGTTCTCATTATTATGGGAAAGTTATTATAAAAAAAAAAGAAAAAAAAAAAAAACCAAACAAACCAACAAAGAAAGAATTGAAGAAATGAAGAGAGGTTTTGCCTCTAGCTGGGTGTGCTGAGCTCAGCAGCCAGTCCTGTGTCCATGAGGGAGACAGGGCAAAGGAGGAGCTCCTCACATGGGATTAGTGATGAGAAGCTCCATTTTTCTGCCCTGACAAATCTTGTTCTTGGCTCTGTTAATTCCTGCTGGCTGCAGCTGTCCTGGCAGGTCACCCTCCCAGAGACCTTGGTATGGCTGGAGGAGACAGGGAAAATGAGCAGGGAAAAAAAAAAAATCTGCTCTGTGTGTAACTGTGGAGAACTGAGTAGCACAACGAAAGCAACGCTCCAGCCAAAGCCTTTGCATTTTATGGATGACTCCGTTACTTGGCACTAGGCTTTTTGATATCCTATCTGGTGCATTTACAATAAAACAATCATTACAGAAGTTTTACACATCCTACGCTCACCAGAAAAAAAAAGAAAAAAAGAAGGAAAAAAAAAAAAGGCAGCTCAGATTTGACAGCTGTTCCTCTTAAATCAGAGGAGTAAGGGGCTCAGAGCTCACATTCTGTCTTCCAGTTCTCAGTATACCACCAGTACTGCCCTCACTGAACTTTTTCAGATATACCTTAAAAAACATGAGATCAGAAGCCTTCCCCATATTCC
>JANPWX010019959.1:32500-70496 GCA_024734555.1 Trochalopteron elliotii
GCTGAGAGTGCCTGCTACACTTTTGCTGGTTAAATCTACCCAGTGAATTCCTAGGAGCAGTTTTCCAGCCCTGGAGAGGGAAGGTGGGGTCACCGAGCCCTCCCTGCAGCATTACATCAAGCACTCTGACATGCCATAAGCTCCTCGGGAGGGGCTTAACCCCTCCAGCCTCTGCAACAGCTCTGGGCATAAAATCATTTGAAGTGCTGAAGGCACCTTGGAACACAGGGTTTGGACTTTCTCTGTTCCCAGAGGACCATAGAAATTGTACAGGAATCAAAGCTAAATTAAATCCGACTCAAAAAGTCACTTTCTGGAAATTTAGAGCCATCTATTTTATAGGTGCAGGGGTAACTTGGTTCCTAATTACTTTCTGTCTTCTAATTATCAACTTTGGCACAAATTCTGCTCCTGCTTGAAGCACTGAGAAGCAGATAATGTGAATCTGGGCTTGGTAGGTTGTCTACAGCCTGTTCTTCAAAAATCATGTGTATGAATGGTGTAAGGGGGGGAACAAGATGGATACAAAGAGTAATTTTCATTAGGTCCATGGACAACTTGTGGCAGAGCAGACAAAAACGTCCAGCACAAGAGGTATAGCACAAGAATAGACTAAGTTCATTGAACTTCTACAGCTAGTGCAGCTAAGGTAACATTTTCAGGCAGATTTACACCATTTTTGAAGTTAATAAATTGAGTAGTATTTTGCTCTTCATTCTGGCTTACACTATTTAGTTTAAAATGGCAACAAGTCTTAATACAAAGGACAGAAAAAACCTTTTTGCACTTGGGAGGTTCATAAGACTGAAATTTAGGGCCATACAGTGTTGCTCATCCCAGGGAAATTTGAATATTAATCCAAATTTTTCCACCTCTTCTCCTTCAGCTCCAAAGATACTGATTTCTCTGAAGCCCCTGTATGGAGCTGTGGTGGGCAATCAGTGCTCCTCTCCTGATTAAGGGCTTTTGTTTTCTAGTCTGACAGGCACCAACCCAAAGCCAAGAGAAGAAAAAAATGGGAAACATTATCCATAACAAAAAGATGGGTTTGAGTCTGCAGCTGTTATTGCTCCTCTAGTTGCTCTTCACCAATACCTTGTTTGTTAAAAAAAAAAAACAACCCATAACCAACCACAAAATAAGCAGCCATCCATGAGAGCCTGGTTTCAAACTTTGACCAAACAAAGGCTGATTTATTAAGTACCTTGGCCTGTTGTCATGATTATATTAAAGAAGCAGAACTGTGATCCACTAATGAACATCTAAGGGGATGCATGACATGGCCAGTTTTATTTGCAGTTGACTCAAGGCTCTCAAACAAGGTGTCAAGGGATCATTTCTTAATCCATGCCCTGTTTGATTTACTACTGTGTCAGGGATTCTAAGTGGAAAATGGGTGCTTTGCAATATCTCTGCAATTCTCTGCTTGGATGTTGGTTTCCAAAGCTTGCTTGTCTGATTAGTAAGGCCAGTGTCATGCAGAATAAAAGAGGAATGTCTCACATTAGTCCTTTGAACAGTTAAACATCTTCCCGTCTCAGTGATTATTTCTCTATTTTTATTTTAATTTTTTTAGCAATAATTTCCTGATTTACATTGCTCCCATGCAATCTACAGGGGAAAAAAAGCCCCTTCATTCCCATTTGATCCAAGACCAAATTACAGTCTGATTCTTTGCTCTATTTAAGCATATAAAGCAGGAATAATTCGTAATTGCCCAATTTCAGGATCTCTCTGAATTGTGACACTCATGCTTTTTAAACCTAAAAAGAGGTTTCAGGTGTGTATCAGCATGGCAGTGGTGGAGGATGAAAAGACTGACTTGCCAGGTGAAGTCCAGCTCCATAGAACAAGAAAAGCTGTATTGCTCCTGGAGCTCCAATTAAGACAAAGCCACAATTAAAGAATATTTCTGCTGTAGCCTGTGACAATTATAATGCCATGGTGGCTGCCAACATCTGTGAAATATATTTCAAGGTGGCTTTAGTTCTGGTTTTTTTTGTTGTTGTTGTGGGGGTTTTTTTTGTTTGTTTGTTTTTGTTTTGTTTTGTTTGTTTTGTTTTGGTTTTTTTAATCAGCCATGATCTCTGCATTAAGAACTAAATATTACCTGTAAAAAGTACTAAGGTAGCATAAATGCTACCTTGATTAACCTTAATCAAGAGTTATAATTAAGGTATAATTTCATTATGGGTAGCATTTGAATGCAACCTACATTGAAATTTTACCTTAATTATAACTCTTGATTTCTTTAAAGACCAAGCAGTGGTTGTAAGGTAAATTGCATGAATCAGTTACAGGAGTACAAACAGCATTTGTCTGCTACAGAATAACAGTTCATCAAGAGCATTACCAGAGGTCAGCAGTCCAGCTAGGAAAGATTTTCATCTTTTTTAGAAGGAAAACTTACAAGTAATTTGAATACAGAGCAGAGCTGTGAGTCAACAAACTTTAGTCTCAAATCATAAAAGGTTTGAGACCTAAAAATACCCCAATAAAATCTTGATTTTTCTTTAATAAATACTCATTATCCACCTGAAAAAAAAAAGGGGGAATCTCAATTTTACCTTGAAAAAATTTCAGAAAGTTCTCAAGCCAGTGCGTGCAGGATAGCACAAGCTGGATGCTCTTAAGTGATGGCACTGAGCTGTAATTGGTCAGTGGCAAATGGCAAAATCTGAGCTCTAATTAGTTAATGGCAAATGCCAAATGTGCTGGTAAGTGATTTCATCCTGGGTTTGCAGATGCTTTGCCTTAGTAAATGAAATGTGGCACCTTCTTGATGCAACACCACTCCAGCATCCTGGGGTTTTATTTTCATTGCAGCACTTATCTGTGGGGTTTAGGCTGTGTTGGTATTGGTGCTTTAAGTTTTATCTTTCATGTATTTCAGGTTCTGTGCTGCCCAGGGGTGCAGCTCTGAGCTCACAGTCAGTGTCACTCAGCTCTGCACACAGCAGGGACACAAAACAAATCCTTTTCCTGCTGCACACCAAGGACACCTTTCAGGCCCAAAAGCACAAACAAGGGTGGGCTGGAGGGAGGAACAAGGAGGATGGGACCTCACAGCCTGGAGCTTGTCCTGGGTTGTGGTGTAGAACGTGCACGGAGTATTCTACCACCATCTTCATGAACTGTGGAAACCTATTGCTGAAGCAGCATTCTTCCAGACTCTCCCCTCCCTCTTTCTGTTAGGGTGTCTTTTGTTAAGGTGTCCTCTGCTAATGGGTCTTTTGATAACGTGTTTTCTGTTAATGGCCTGCTGATGACTTACAGATAACTCCCACCAGGAGTTATCTCCCGTTAATGGGCCATCAAGGACCCCCCTGTATGACTCATTATTCCATTGTGAGATGCTCCACCCAGGGGGAGGAGCCAAGCATTCTCACCTGCATATAATCTGGGATCTGGGACAATACAGGGTACCTTACCCACCGGATCTACAGAGGATCAGAGCTACCAGACCTTTCTACGGGATTGCTGCTTCCATCATCTTGCTCAGGTTGTATTCTGACTCTGTCAGGGGTCTTTTGTATTATTGCATTTATTTTATTTCTTTTTTTTTCTTTTTCTATTAAATTGTATTTCTGACTTGGAGCCTCTCACTAGTTTTGCTTTCAAACCATCACAGAGCTGCAATTGGACAATCAAACCCCAAGATGCAAATGGACCAAAACTTATAAAAATGTAAGATTTCATGACTGCTCAGCCATTTTGTGACCATTCTTGGTCCATCTTGGGTGTAGCCCTGGTCAGGCTCCTATCCTGCCCAAGGTGTGCCCTAAAGGCCTTTCAATAAATCCCTACTTCATTCTCCAGCTCTGCCCAGTCTCTGTTCCAGGACAGCCTTCCCAAGGCATCAGTATTTGCCCTGTCAGGTGCTTTTCCTTCTCAGCCCCCACCTTGCTGGGAGGGGTTGGACCACCCCAGCCTCAGCCCCCAACATCTGCCCCACACAGCATCCAACGGTGAGAATATTCCTGCAGGAGAATATCAACACAGCCCCAGCATTCTCCCTTTTTTAGCTCCACAACTTCCACAGTAATTGCAGCTCTTGTAGAACTGCAGTTTATTTTTTGTTGACAGAGAGCAGATGACAGGTTTCCTTCAGAAGGGAGATTGCTTTGTGCTGAGGGCAGTGCTAGCCCTTGCAAAGAGTCCTCAGCACACAACCATCTGCTGAGAGACAAGACAATTCAAAAAAAAAAGCCAAGAAGAGCAGGTGCTGACACAAGCTTCTGGCTGGTAATTTAGCCTCATAAAGCTAACTTTTAACAACTCTGACTTTCCAGATTTGGCAGTGAAATCTGTCAGTTTGGCAATGATGCTGGTGCAGAAAGCACGAGTGCTGCCCTTGGTTCTGTTTGCTAGTGAGGTCCAGCAGGGAGGATTTCTGGGACTGATGATAGGAGATGTTATTTTGGCCTAGCTGTGTGCTTAACAACCAAGACTTTGCTGCTAAACTATTCATTTAATGGAATACAATGGTCAGGAAGGCAGAGTTGATTTCTCTAAGGATCAGTAAGGTCTGAATCTCTGCTTTTATACAGTTTTAGTGAGTGAGTCAGCAGCTGAGGGTAAAGCAGGATCAGGTGTCTCTCAGAGCTGAAGACTTCTTTCCCAGACACTTAAGACTACAATCAGGGATCATGCAAATAATAAATCTGTGTCATCAAGGCTTGTTTTCATCACTTGAGTCTACACACTCATCTGGAGAAGTGATGAAAGAAGCTGTGGGGGAAAGATCTCTGTGTCAGGGTGAGCCTTCTCAGGCAAAGATGTGAGCTGTGCAACTTCTCTCTTCATCTGCTAGAAATGATTCTTGCCATTCATCTGCTGTTGTTTTCCTGACTTGTGAGCTGGAGGGAGCTGTGTTAACAGGTTGTGCTTCTGAATACATCCTCATGCATATCCAAGGGACCCCCATTTCTCTGTTTGTCTCCATTTATTTGGAAATGAGGAGGAAGCAAAAAGTGTCCGAGTCTGTGCCAGTGTCTAAGAAGCTTCACATGTGAAGGGTTTTCAGGTGCCTATTTTCAGCCTAAGAAAATAAGTTCCTCTTTCCATCTTCCACACCTCCATCCTCATCACAAACCTTGTCTGTTAATGTGCTTTTACAGTGCCTAGGACAATTGAATTTTTGACACCCAGGATATCAGCAAGGGATCCTTAGTTACCAAACCCTGACACACAGCCTTAGAGAGGCACGGCCCAGATTGCACGTTGCAGAAATGATATCATAGCCCTGCCTCCCAGAGCAGCCTGTGGCTCACTTCTCTTCAAAACATCCCCAGCTCATTGTGCTTGATTTGAAAATGCTAGTCACTCAGGGTGGGGTTTGTGCCTGACACAGACCAGATAAACTCCAGTCAGCGCCTCACAATACTTTTTTTTTTTTTAATTTAATCTTTAAAAGGACAGGCTGCTGGTTAACTGAGAGTCCCCTGTTTGATTGACAGTATCTGTCAGAGGCAATGAACTCCACTTGAACATTGCCTTTATGTTCCTGTGTAAAGTTGTTCAACTGTGACCCTTCCATCTGTTCCAGCTAATCTGAAAGTCATTTAGGCCCGCTTCTCCATTCATCCTAAACACAGCACATTCTCCTGTTAACACACATATGCAAAGTTGTCAGGCTGTCAGCTACGTAAGGGCTTTTTTCCCCCTCTTTTTTTTTTTTCCCCCCAAACTCCCACAACATCTGTGTATACGTTTCCTTGCAACGACCGTGATTTAAAAACAAAAATAAAATAAAATCAGAAACTGGCTCAAATCTTGCTCATTACTTTCATGAACGTAATAGTAAATCTCACAGCATCACTTCAGGAAATACTCAGAGGGGTTTCTTTAAGGAGAGGTCCTCAGGTAGCTGACTCCAGTGCTCTAATGTGCATGTGCAAACCTCCATATTTTAAACACTGAAACAAAGTATTGCCTTGAAGGTGTGAGGTCTTCACCAAAAAATGTGGTTTAAGATTTTCAGACTGCTACTCGTGAACAGCCCTTCAAACTTCCTTCAAGTATCTAAGACTGTCATATCCTATCTGATGTGCAATTTTAAAATGCACATGAACTTATGAAAAAATGTCTAGAAACCCTCAGCTCAGTTAATTTACTCGTTAAAATCCATCTTACACACCAGTAGGAAACTATTCCACTAACAGGGTCAGCACAGTTAGTATTTATCTTGAGAGCAGCTAATAAATCACCTGTTCCTTGCACACAAAGTTAATGTTGACAATAAAGTTTCTGTAAATTCAGGAGAGTGAGTGTTCATTATGGTCCTGCTCAGATATTGCTGCAAAACTATGAAATACATCCAACCACCCCAGAGCCAATTTCTGATGTGTCCAAAGAAATACAAAGGGAAGGTTCTCACCCAATCGATTTGTTATTGCCACAGAAGAAAATACTTATATAAATTTCATCATTTGTTATTGTTTTCTGGTACATGCGTGCACCAAAGCCTTTACAAAAGACCAGGATTTTTACAAAGAAATGAAAAAAAAAACCCCAAAAAGAATAGCATAATGCCATCTATTGTAAATCACTTTCAAAATAAAGAGAAATCCACTAAAAATTATGGACTAAAAAGAAAATAATAATCAGAGGGGGGGAAAAAACCAGTAAAGGAATTATTATGGGGTTTCTTGTGCTTCTCCAAGGGACCATGACTGCATGCTGTACACACCCACACCATGCCTCAAATATTTAATCTATGGAATGTGTACTCCTGCTAGAATCCTGACTTCTTGGTAAATGTTAGCACAAAATGAGTGACACTTGTAGCAAACCTTTGTTCTCGTGGCTGATTCCTCTGACAGAAGTTACACAGAAGAATAGAACCAGGAAAAAGAAGGCAAAAAAAAACCCAACAGAAAAAAAAGCCCCCAAATCTCCCCAGCCTACTGTTCAGCTCTGTCATAGGGAAGTAAAGAAACTAGACCTCCTATTCATGTATTACCCACTCTGGTTGTCATGCAAGCACTTTGGCCATTCTCATTGTACTTGAATGGTGGTAAAGTAATAAAGGCAATGGGATGAGCTTCTCCTTTTTTTTCCTTCCTTTCTGGGTTTTTTTTTTTTTTTTTTGCACTCACAAGAGAGAAAAGTGTTCTGGATTCCTGTTATGATGTGACAGAAACCCAGCAGTGACAGTAAAATCTGCCAGCCTCACATTAAAGACTCAATAGTGCAAGTTTAAGTACAAGGTTGTCATTTGTGTTATGATTCTGTAAGATTTTTTTTAAGAAATGTGCATTGAGCTTACATGAACTGTCAACAATAAGCTGAAGTCATCCTTTATGTGCCCAAATGCTTTCCCACTATATTTATAGGCATACTGCTTGTAAAACCTGACCTAATAAAGTACATCAAAGCTGCAGGGTTAATTGCAAAATGCTCAAAAATTACTCAAAAAGACTTGTCTGTCTTTTCCTGGATACAATCTCTGCTTAAAATGCAGAGTGTCTCTACCTGTCCTCACCAGCAAAGGCTTTAGGATGAGATTCAGCTGCTGTCTTTTGAGGTCTGCAGGACAGACAGGCCAGATAATCTGGCAGAAAAATGTCTTCTCTTAGGGTGTTATCCTCTGTTCTGTCTGAAATGTCAGCCTGTGCTGATGAGCCACACACCTTTAGATGTGCTTTTTTTCCCTTACTGTAAAGGCCCTTGAGCCAGGGAGCTTGGACACCTGTCCTGGTGGGGTTTGGCCTGATGAATGCAGCCTTTATTTGCCAGAAATGCCATTAATGGAGAAGCTTTGCCTTTATTTGCCATTAATACCATTAATAAAGGAGCTTTGACAGTGCTCCCCAACACTTCTGGCCCTAAAACTTTAGTGTAGAGACACTCCTGTTTGCTGTGGTGATGCTCTTCATATCTTCTTACACTACTGATGATCAAATTAATGTCTTAGGGGTCTAAAAATACAATTTTTTCTAATTAACACAGGAAAGTGTCATTAAAATACAGTTAATATGGTATCTACCTCTGTTTCTTGACATGAAAATCATGCTGGCCTTCAGGGAGGGGGTTCTGAGTGCTGCCTGATATGAACTGAGCTTTTACTTTACCACCTGGGGATCACTGTTGCTTCCCTTTTATTTTGGATAAGGGAAAAGTAAAAAGAATTTGCCATAACACAGGGCATTAATTTCAGGAGAGAAGATGTCACAAAAAAGGAGTTAAATTTCCTTAGAGATGGAAGAGAAGGTGGATTTTCATGAGTAAGGGATCTCTGCACGTATAAAAGACCTCTGGGGAGAATCAGGTCTTTGTGTGTTTCCCCAAAATCCCAGAACAGTAAAAAAACAGCTACTATAGCACAGTGAGAGAGAAGTTATAACAAAAATGATATTGGAAGTCCAAGAGGGCTGAAAAGAACAAACAATATCCAAGATTCACTGAAATCTGTGATCCATGTCAAGTTTGAATTTTTTGAGTGCTCATGCCAGTTGTTTTTCCCCAACATCAACACTTGGTAGCAATATGTAAAAAATTGCTAAAGTGTTGGGTCTGAAAGAAGAATTCATGGATTTACAGTCCCAGGGAAGAGGCCCTGAAGGGGAGCTCATGGGGAAAGAAAAAAGAGAAAAGCTGGAGGTCCCAGCTGATAATAAATCTCATTTGTAGGTACATGTTTTACTCTGACAGCAGCACTCCTGGCTTTTCTAGGATCTGGTTATTTCTCTGTGTCAGAAGATGAGTACTGAACATGCAAGGTGCAAATCACCCTTTAGCTTCTTACCCTGCCTAGTTTGTATCAAATCTTTGCCCAGTCCTCACTGTGGAAAGAAAGATGACTTTAATTAAGCCTTATACTATATAATACTACTTTTACCTGAAAACAGAACTGTTAAAATGATAAGAAAATCTGTTTGCAAAGATTATTATGTCACCTACTGTGTACACTCAATGATGAAAATTAGAGACTGCTTTCAAAAATAGATTCTTTTAAGATAGAAATTCTTATTGTTTGCCTTTTGATCTTTGCCCCTAAAAAACACCTTCAATAAATCTTTCAAGATTTATTTCACAACCAAAAGAGCCCAAAGCGTACATTTAAATGAAAAAGGAAAGAAGGCAGCAACTTCTTTGCAGCTATATGACTCCAAGAGCTGGGGACTAGAAAAAGAATAATAAAAAAAGTACAGATTTCTGGGCTGAGACTGAGGACCTTGAAAAGTCAATTAATCCATTCCCTTGCCTCAACACAGCAAGTAATGGGAGCAGATAAAATCATTTTTGCACGATCTTGTCATACCCACAACAGGAAAGATTTTTCTATTGACCAATGTCTGTCTTTAAAAACGAATTCTACAGGACAGAAGTTTTACAAGTAGAAACCTAACGTGCTCGTGCACTGAAAAGGAGACACCAGAAAGTGAATTCTTCAACTTTCATTGCTAATTCTTGTGATTTTTGAAAGCGTAGCGACATTACAGAAGGGTTACCTGTGGCCCACAGAAAATGATAAAAATCTGCTGATGTTTTTCCCTGCCCAGATTTAGGTGTTTAATCTTGGCACTCTGAATTGCCACTGACACTCATGCTTGGGCTGATCATCTCGGGAACTTCCTGCATCTCATCTCATGTAACAAACAAATCCCTACTAAGGAGCAGTTTTGTGTCTGTGGTTGCCTGCATTTGTTGCTTCATTTTTAATATTTTTTTAAAGAAATTGGTTTGGTCCAAAAGAGAACTGAAAATGAAGTCTCCTGCCCAGGTTTGCCTAGGTATTTACAAAAATCAACATTTTCTGCTACAATGCTATTTTTGCTTTGTATAATCTGAGCTCCAGGACACTCCCTGAACCATTAAACAGCAAGGCAAAATAATTTTCCTAATTTTTCACATTCAGCTCAAAATTAGAAAACAAAATTGGCATTGAAAAGCAAAATTAGTTACAGTTTCCATATGATCACAATAACATCTGCACTGTGTATCTGACAGAAAGACATTTTAAGGCACAAAGAGCTCTTCAGTAAAGACATGGATGGACCATAGGGACAATGGAAATAACTATCCTATTAGAAAAGTTTAATCTAAAATCCCCAAATTAATTTTGGTTAAAACCCTGTGTTTGTCAGTTGAGGATGGCTGAGCTGCAAAAGAAACGTGGATGGAAGGGAATTATCTGTGCTGCAAGCAGAGCCAACTGAAGGATGTAAAAACAATGAGTACTAAAAGGCAAGGAAGCTGAAATAGTGGCAGAAATGGGATCAGTCAATACCATCATCAATGCCCTTCCTGTTCAAACACTCAGTATTGCTCTTGCCTATGACATGTGTACTTGCAGTGACTTTAAGATATTTGAGAACTTGGAAAAAGAGATGCTAGGTGAAGTACAAGCAGGAATTAATTACTGCAAACCTTCAGATATCACACAGCAATCACTTTATTTTACATCTTCGTTGAAAACTACAGTGGATCTTTTATTTGACTTTCAAAATTAACCTTTCTAGTATATTTAAGCCATTTTTCATCTTTCCTCTTGACTTCCAGAATGATTTTTTTAATGAAAGCTGATGTGCTCACACAATGGTGTGACTCCAGGAGCTGTGACAAAAACCACCCCTTTGAACAAGTTATCCAATGCATGAGAATAGCTGCTTACACTGGCTGATAACTAGTGACACGATCTGTCTCTCTGAATAACTTTGAACACGAGTATTTTCTAGCTCTAAAGGATGCTTTTAAAACCTAAATATCAGTTACAGAGACAGAAGTCAGTTTAACACATAAAATTTAATAAAGGAAATAAGAAAAATAGCAAAGATGTGAGGCAAATAGTGAGTGCTTTACTCACTCTTGAGCTTTACTCAGAGGAGTATTTGTTGTGTGAGGACCATTCCTCATGGCATGTACATACACCAACCCCACCTCCTTTCTCCCAGCACAGTGCACAGTCCCTCTGGGAATTTATAAATGCTATTTCAAGCACCACTTGTCCCTATCAAGCCACAGCAAACAGACTCATTTCTGGAGCTGGAGCAAACAGGCTGAAGGGCAGAGCAGCAAAGGTGCTCAGGCTGCAGTTTACATGTAGGAGGGAAAGTTGGCAGAAAACCCAGTTTCAAATAAGGGAATATCTTTATGAAAAATATGTCCACACATTCCTTCCTCAGTATCATCCCCACTGGAGCCTCATGGGAGCCCATCATATGGGTTTGATAAGTTGAATAAGGCTCAGCTCTCTTCTGAAGAGAAGCCCCTTCACTTGTCAGACCTCAGCTTTCCAGGGATTCACCTGGAGACCCTCTGTTCTTCCACACATGTGAACCAATGAACTCCCCCACTTTGGCTTTGATACATAGATTTATTGCTACCTTTTACCAGTAAATTAGCCAGAGCGTCCAAGAGCCTGTGCTGAAGTCACAGCATGAGCTAGAGACACCAGGAGGATACAACATTCAGCACAAGCCACAGGAAAAGTCACAACTTATCAGACTGAACAGTGAACACAAGCACAGCCCCATCCCACCAAACTTGAATAACTCATCCTCCTAAACACATGGAGAAACAGATTTCAGAACAACAGCAGCATAAAAACAACGAGCCCATACCCAGGGACACGCAGTTCCAACTCGATTCTGCACAGCCCTTCCTCCAACACCCAGGCAAACCAAACATCAGAAAATCTGGTTTCATAGTACCAAAAATCATTAGGTCTTTTAATCTCTTTTCCTGAGCCAGCCAGAGGTGGAGTGAGTTTTTCAAGTCCTTCACCCAGGGACAGAGCAGATTTGTAATCTCCATGAAGTGCCTCTGCCCCACAGATATTTTAAAGAATATTCTGTTGTGCCTGCAGCTCTCTGTAACCATTCCCTTTTCTGCTGTCTGAAGTTACATGTTGTGGTAAAATATCTGAGCAAGAGACTAAATCCTTCTGGTACTTCCTTCTGTAAGTTTAAGTATTGTAACAGGATTTATTTGGGGAGCATTTTTGCCCAAGAAGCTCAACAAGATTAATTTTAGGTCAATTTTCCCCAAGATTACAACCAGTTTATAGCTGCCCAGTATCTGATGCTATTTAAAAGCTCCAGTGTTGGTGTTTTTTATGTTATTTATCCAATTACTGCAATGAGATGAGGTCTAACAGCTCAATATAAAAAAGCCTAAAATCAAAGGAAAATGCAACAGAGGACTGTTGGGGGAAAAAAGCTCAACCAACCACAAGTTCTGTTGGTATCTCTCACTTTAGATTCATTCATGCAACATCCAGAAGTAACAGGTCACCAGGGTTGTCTCTGAATCACAGCCCAGCCCCAGAATTCATTGGGGTTTTGAGCTGAACTTGTCCCTACAGGATTTTTATAAATAAATTAAAAAAAAAAAATTAAAAATAACTAATTAAAAATAACTAATTAAAAATAGTTTAAAAATAAAAAATAAATAAAATAACTAAAAAGAAAAAAGACAATTAAAATCAATAAAATAAAAATTAAAAAATAACAAATAAAATAAGAACAAATAAAATTAAAATAAATAAAACAAAATAAAAATTAAAAAATTGGAAAATTAAGACTAAAAAATAAAATTAAAAATAAAATTTAAAACAAAATAAATTAAATTAACAAAAAATAAAGAGAAAAGGGAGAGAGAGAGAGAAAAGGGAGAGAGAGAGAGAGAAAAGGGAGAGAGAGAGAGAGAAAAGGGAGAGAGAGAGAGAGAGAAAAGGGAGAGAGAGAGAGAAAAGGGAGAGAGAGAGTGAGAGAAAAGGGAGAGAGAGAGGGGAAATAAAAAAAGAAATAAAAAAAGAAAATGAATAAAAAAAGAAAATGAATAAAAAAAGAAAATGAATAAANATAAAAAAAGAAAATGAATAAAAAAAGAAAATGAATAAAAAAAGAAATAATAAAAAAAGAAATAATAAAAAAAATGAAAAAAGAAATTGCAGACTGCCCAGCCTGGTATCAATCACCACCACCCCCCCCCACACACCCTTTCCCCCATCTATTTTGCAAAGCTCCATGTATTATATTTCCTTGGGGCTCTGTAGTGGTCTCAAGGACTTGTGCAGGGGGAAGCAGGCAGGCAGGTTCTGTGACTCTGGTGCTGGGTGGCAGCAGCACAGACAGGCCCCAGGGTGGGAAACATTGAACTTCATCCTCAACAAGTATCAAAAGGCGACTTCATTAAAGCCAAAGATTTTTTGCAGTGAGGTAACAGCTTATAGTGTATTGCAAAGAGATATGAGAAAGGGCAGATTTTTCTTATCTTTTGTTATTGGAATTGACCCTCAGGGTCCTTAGGCCTCGGTGAGAGCTTAAGCAAGCTTAGATCAAGGAAGGATTTTGAAATTGAATTTATTCAGATTAGCAAAACCTTCCATGAGAGGATTTACTCTCAACAAGCTGTTGCCAACTCAAAGCTTAGAAAGCCCAGCACATTTTACTGATTTACAATCAACTTTCTTTTTTCTTTTTTTTCTAAACCCAAGGCTGGCCTCATTAAAATGTTTGCCATCAGCATTCACACAGTAGCAAAGATTCCCTGCCAAATGTTTATTTATAGCTACTTTCCTCGCTTGTTCAGATAATTCTCATTCAGAAGACGGTTCAGGGGTTTAGGAAAAAGATATTGCAAATAGTGATAGAGGGGAAAGCATGAGAGGAGGAATGCAGTCATGAAAAAGTGCTCTGTTAAAATGAAAGCCACTGACTGAGGAGTGGCTTTTTCATGACTGCATCCTCCTCTATTCATTATTATTTAATATGTGCTTGAGGATACAAATGCAGGAACTCACCTGTTGGGTTTAGCACTATTTTAGTGCCTCAGACAATAATTGAAATGCAGCAGTCTAGCTCAGCCAGTATCTGTTCAGCACAGTCAAAATAGTACTTGTTTAATTTAAAAAAATTGGAAAAAAAGCGCTCTATTAAATTTTTATTGTGATTTTCTTCATTTCCCAATAAAAATCATATTGGGAAATATATAGATGCATATTTAAAATTTATGCCTATAAAAAAAATTCACCCTTGCACTTGACGTGTCGGTTTTGATGTTTCTAGCTCTAAAAAAGTGAATTATATGTTCCCATTTCTGTCCTGCAGCCCTGTGGCACACGTGGAGCTCTCAGTCCCAGTTGTTTTATTTCTTATAAACTCTGAGAGAAACCCGAGCCGTGTTCAAACCACTCAGCATTTCACCATCCTGGTGAAATGGGGTCAGGATTTTCTCTCACAGCTCCCAAACCAGATTGGCATGGCTGGAATTCCTTATTTGCTTGCAGTGGGAACTCTCTCCCTGCCTTCAGGCACAGGAAGAAGGTGCAGCAGGGAGTGACTTGCACAGAGGCTGTTGGGACCCTGGTGGCTGAAAATTTCAGGTTTTCTGTGCTGACAGGCACTGACCCTCAAGCAAGCACCACATTTGACCTGAGGCCTTGGACCAGGCTCCCAAAATTGAGTGATGGCACTGGGGATGTGGGTGTGGAGTTGGAATAGAAACGTGTGGTATCACAGAGTGAAAAACTTAAATTCTAAGATTTTAGTATATAGTGATATATCTATGGGGTAATATGGAGGATTTAGGGCTTTTTCTGGGTCCTTCACCTTCTTCTTGGTTTCGGGTGTTTTTTTCTTGTTGGGTGAAAAAGGTCCACATTGCAGACCTTGGGTTGTCAATTACTGGGTTAAAAGTATAAACAATACAGGTGTCACCTCATTATTGGGTAATTATCACTTCAAAATCCTTGGAAAGTGTTCGAGGCAGCTCCATTTTCTACCTTGTTCGTTAGAGCTCACAACTCATGAGACTGCACTATAGATGAGAATTAATAAACATCTGAGTCCAAACACAAAACTGCGACTCCCCTGTGTTAATCCTGGTTCTAACACAGAGGAAAAAAAGCCAAGAATCCTCACAAGAGACCACTCTTGGATGGCTTTGCCAGCTCAGGTGCCACACCACCACCATGCCCTGCAGAAATGCCTCTTTTGTGCCTGATGAGTCCGTGGTGTGGCAGAGACCTGCACCGGGGCTGTGAATCCCACAGGCGGTGGGATGTTTTGGGTTTTTTTTGGTTTTTTTTGTACAAAAATTCCTACCTGACCCAGCCTGGTGGGAAATGAAGGACAACCCTGAGAGCTGCCACCAGGAGGAAAATATGTGGGAAGGGCTTGAGGATACAAATGCAGGAGCTCAGGTCTAAATAGTATTTATTTTTTTTCTTTTCTTTTCAATTAAAAGTAAAAGCCAGAGCAATACTAAACTGTTTGTTGCAGCTCCTCAGTTTTGTGACTTTTTTTCCTTGGTTGAACCCTAGAAATGTGTTTTTGCATTTCAATTCTAGCTGTGAAAATCTATCAGGGAAAAAAAAATTATTGCTACTCAAATTGTGCATTAATAGAAGGTGAAATGGAGTGCGGAGCCAAACACTGCACTTGTCAAACACTTACTAAGAGTTCTTACACCAAGTTGATACAGGAACTATTTTACACAGCTTTAATTTCCACAGCACATTCAAATTTCTTTGCCTGTATCACTGCTTATTTTATTTCTCCAGCTACACCTGTTTTTCTTGACTTACAACTTGATAGTTTTTAAGATAAAAAGGAAAAAATTACTTTAATGTACCTTTCTTGGTGTGGAAGATTTTTTCATAGTATTTATCCCAAATAATACCTGTTTTGAGAAACAAGCAAACAATTTTATAAAGCCTCCTCAGAAAAATCTTCCAATATCAATCTATGAAATGTTTTCACACCTTTAAATTGTTTGTTGTTTTTAACTTGAAAAATGTGAGAAAAATATATTTAACAAGGACCACTTCTATATAAACAAGCTCAAAACTTGCAGAGTATTTTGTAACTACCTGATTTGATTTAATAATTGGTTGTTTTCATGTATTTCTGATTGAATTTTGTTCCTTGGAAAAGAAAGAATTAGTTAATTAATTAAGAAAGTTTTATCAAATAAAGACCCAGAAAGCTTTTTTTTTAAATGGAAGTTATTAAGAGAAGCTACTACAAAGGACTTAGAAGCTAAATTTTACACACAGGTCCCTTAAAGATGGACTGGTAAAGGCACTTGTGGACTAGAACAATCAATGAGATCTCAGCCTTTGCACCTCTGGTGTCTGCAAAAGTCCTCTTGCCAACAAACTTTTTTTTGAGATTGAAAAGTAAACGTTCAGTGGAAAAAACACATATAAATTTTCTTTGCATTCCCGAATAAACTGTAATATTTTTAATTAACACAATTAATTTTTTCCTGCAGCCCAATGGGATTTTCTTTTGAAGCACGTGTACGTTTTGCACTAGCAGCAATCCCCCCAAAAAATCATCTTCCCCTTTGCTTGGTGTGCGCTGAAAATCTGCTTAAGGTACACGGGATTCCCCTTTGCCCTCTGCCAAAGTGTGCACATGCATATGTTACATGGGGAGCCAGGTTTGGTAACTCTTGCAAATTCTGATTTTGTATCCTTGCCTGGCCCTAAGTGGTGTTAGAAAGATTACAGTTGTATGTATACTACCCTAAATGGTCTTTTTGTGACCCTGCTCTGTGCCCTGAAACAAATGAAGCAGGTTTTCTGATGCAAGTTTTTTGTTTTGTTTTGTGATTTGGTTGGTTTTTTGGTTTTTTTTTTTTTTTTTCTTTTTTTCTCTCCTCCTGATGGGCGTAGTAGGAGTGAGAAGGAGAAGGAAAAAAAGAAGGAGGAAAAAAAAAAAATCATCATTACACATGCGGTGCACCAAGGCACACAGACTTCCTTGTGACCGTACTTAAAGGAGCGGGCACAAAGAAATAGTCATTGCGGCTACAATGGGGGAGATCTAGTATGCATTTCCAAGGAATCACATTTTGGGGAGAATTACAGAATAATTACACATATGCTTAGATCATGAGCATTCAATGAAGCGGACAATATTTTGAGGATTTAAGATGTTGGTGTTGTGGTCGTCTCTAAGAAACCAGGATAATTCAGACATTCAAATGCAAAAACGCACCATTTGGAGAGTGTAATGCGGTCTGTTCTGGTCAGTGTTACAAATTCGGAAAGGATTCCCCGGCTGCAGACATTAGCCACTTAATACTTAAATCTGTTTCCAAATGTAAAGCGGACAACAAAAGTCTTTTGCATTAATGACTCGGCTCCTAACGCCCCGGCGCGGCGACACATTTCATTAACGTGTCACCTTACAGATGTAAAATATAATTACGACAGATATGCCTGTCCTGCAGCTTGATAAAACCCGGGGATGAAATATTGTTTAACTGATTATGCAATAAACCTCCACCCCGGCCCCGTCAGTTCCTGGCTGCGGGCTGAGCTGATTTCATGGCAGCAGAGTGAATTTCTCAGCCTGCAGCTACACTTTGGGGTGGCTCAGCCACCACATCGACTTGATTTCTGCTGGTACAACAACAACGACAAAAATCAGGGCATGCTAATTGTCAACTGCTAATTAATCGTTAGGAAGTGCCAGCAAATGAGTGCAAATATATTTTGGGTTTCCCTGCCAGCATCACAACATAAGCCACTGCCACTTGGGCTGGCTGTGCTTTCAAATAGACAGAGATGCTACCACACAAGTTTAAAAAACTTCACATTGTTCTCTCTCGTATTTCATAAAAGCAGAGTCACTCAGACAGAGTACAGCATCTAACCCTAATTCTTCTCATCTTCTACTTCCTGCAAGTATATTTCAATAAAATAAATTGCGTGACTCTGTAAAACATGGGGCAGGTTTTGCTTCCCTGCATCTGGTCTCATTACAACTGAGAGCAAAAGAAGAGCATAATCAGTATGCAAAGGAGTATTACAGCATCACTCCTGTGACCCAGGGTGCTCTACAGTCAAAGGGAGAATAAATGTACTATTATCATCATTATTATTATTGTTCCTATATCTAAAATATGCCACAGCCTTTACAAATCAATAAAACAGTGGTTGTGGACTGAACTCACATCCTCAGATGAGAATTTATGGGGCTGTCGATGATAAGACCCTGCTTTGAAAGTTATAAACTCTGAGGGACTATATGTAATTGTGACTTCTGCAAACATTTACTTCTGGGAAGCCCTGATAGAGGGCAGGTTTATGGCAAGAGCAGCCCTCAGACTGGAAATGCCAGGGGAGATTTTCCATAGGGATGCCCCCGTTCTGGGGTTACCAGCACGGAGTCGAGCTCAGCCTTTGAAGGCTGAGCCACCACAAAATGCAGCCTGAAGCAGAACAGTTACACCCCTTCAGAGCCTCTGTCCAGGCAGTGCAATGAATCTGAGACATTTCCTCTAGCTCCTCTCCCCAGTCACACAGCATAAAATAATAAAGGTCTTTTCCAAGAAATTAGGACAGGTTTCCCTTCATTTACACCATGGTTCAATTAGCCTCTCTGTTTGCCTTTGATTATGGGTTTAGCACTTCTCTTGGTGCATTAGCATTGAGGTTTATAACTTTTGCTTCAAATTAATCTAATTGAATTCATGAAAGCAAATTAAACTCAACTTATTAAATGCACTAAACAAAAAATATCCACAGAACCATCTTACAAGTCACAGGATTTCAGAACCTGAAGAACCTGCTAAAAATCTCCTGTTATTTGGAATATTCTGCACTTGAGGGGTTTTAATACTTTTCAGTGGACTTTTTATATCTTTGTGTCTCTTGGGAGAAGAAAAGAAATTAACAGACCTTACAAAACCCTTTAAAAACAACAAAGAGCAAAACACACAAGCAAAACAAGAAAAATAAGAACCCAGATCCACACAACTTTGTGTTTCTCAGACACTGCTGATGCAATTCTGCTTATCAGGAGATAAAGTCATTTGGCAGCAGTAAAACATCTCTTTTGAAACTTTGAATTTTTTATGAAGCACAGGCAGTTTGTGTATGTGAAGTATTCAAAAAGAAAGGAAAAGGTGGCAAAGCTGATAATCAACAACAGGCCTCTACTGTGTGCAAGAGTATGGAATTGTCAACTCATAAAACTTATTTAAAATCCTGTTCTTGTTTTAAACTGCTGAAATGAGTGAGCAATCATTACAATCAGAAATGACTAATAATAATTCCGAAATGACTAATAATAATTCAGAAATTCAGGAGCCTGTGGACCACCAGGTTCACATGAGCTGAGAAATTCAAGTGAAGGCCACAAAATACAAGTGTGCAAATAATATACATAAAGGTAAGAGACTCACTTGATGGTTTAGCTGCAAAAATAGTAAATACCCTCTAAAAAATAAACCATTATCTTTCTATAATAGAACATTCAGAAATACAGGGTCTAGTATACATTCAGTCCTTGCTACAACAGAAATGAAATAGAGAGGAATATACCAGATAAAATAAAAAATGAACTTCATAATTAAAAGAAACTGCTAAAGATAAGGTTATATCTGTAGCATTCTGTTACACAAGGATACAAACCAGGCAGAACTCACTTGACATAAATATTTGGTTTGAAGAAGCTTCTGCTTTGAACATGGAACAGACTTTTGCAGCAGTAAAGAGCAACTTGCCAGTGCTGTGATTCCCCACTGATCAGATTGTGCCAGAGATTCCACTGCTACACCTTCCTAATGGATGGACTCATTTTCCCCTGAAAATGTTCACTTTTCTCTCTAAAATGTAAAGCCCAAGGACTTTTCTCAATGTCTGTATTTAGAATTTGGTTGTGTTTTGCTGGCAGCACCCCTCCACGTGCCTCTTGATTTAGAACATGACTGTGTTGCTTAAGTCTCTTTTTGTTTCTGCTTGTACAAGCAGCTATTATTGACCATAAGTCATGAAAGAATTATCACTTAATGACTGTCAAAAGAATATTTTTATTTCCTGGCAGCCATGTGACACTTTCATCCACCACAGTCTAATTGCATACTTGTTATGTGCTTTACTGTGTTACAGTGACTTTCAAGCAGCACCCTGCATACTTCCATAGATGTTACCAGAGCTGAGAAAGATCAATAAAAACCTTAATTACTGGGACCCTAAATAGTCTGGGGAGACAAAGCAGTTTTTTTAACCTACGCCTTATCAATTCATGCTCTCCTGTTTCAGCAAGGACTGGAAAAACTTCTTACCTCCTTTGTGTGGTCCCATCTCAGCCATTATCATTCCAGCCCAGAATCCAGCCCGGGGTGAATCCACACCTTGCTGCT
Source organism: Trochalopteron elliotii (assembly GCA_024734555.1). Lineage (NCBI taxonomy): Eukaryota > Metazoa > Chordata > Aves > Passeriformes > Leiothrichidae > Trochalopteron > Trochalopteron elliotii. Next base: position 52,610 of record JANPWX010019959.1, read on the forward strand.
CTCACTGAAAGGATGAGAAAGAGAAGAGTGGAGAGTCATCCTCCATTCCCACCGTACAGTGCCTGGAGCTCCTTATGCCAGCTCTTAATTCCACTCCCAAAGGCCAAAACCATCCCATCCCCAGGCAGCCAGTACTCCTTGTGGCCATACCAGATGTGCTGGGTAACAAACAGTCACGGGTTTATAGCAAGCATTTACAAAATACTCCTAGAAACGTTCCCACCTGTTGATCCTAGACACCCTCGCCCCTGCTAAGCCCAATAAGAAGCAATTCCAAGCCAATGTATGAGACAGAGGTAAACCTGGTCACGTCAGCCTAAATGAAATAGTCACATGTTTTGAAGGGATAACATTAAATCCTTCCTGTGGTAACTGCAGGCTTGGAAGCAAAAGCTCCACAAGTAGTGGAGATCTGTAAAACCTCACTCTTCCTACTGTCCCTAACAACATTTTGGTGACATTATCCTGGGTATAGCACAGGAGTAGGTATCTGAGCAGTCTGTGTATCCCATTGGCTTTTTTTTTTTTTTTTGCACTGCGCTGACAAATTATGTAAAGGGGAGAAACAGGACATCAACCAAGGCTCAGCTGTCAGACAAGAGGATGGAGTGTGGGAGTCTGATTTAATTTCATTTTCACAGAGAGTAAGACTGGTGTGCAGTTTTGTATCTCAAGCCTTCCCACAGGAGCTATTTGTTAGGTCCTGCAGTGCTTTCCCTTACTCCAGCTTTATGTTTTAGGAGCTGCTGACCTGAGTGAAGTTGCTCCTGATGCACAGCAGCACAGGCAGCCAGCTCCAGTCCTTCCAGTCTCAGCTGGAAGTGCTCCATGGGAAGAAGTACACACACAGCTATCTACCAGCAAACACAGCAGTGGTCTCTGGCTCACATTGTTGCCTCAGAAAATCCAGATCCACTTCTTCCTCTTACTCAGACCTTCCTTTTAATTAACAGGTAAAAGAACTTCCCTGTTCAATCACAAACTGATTCATTAAATACAACTTCTGCTAGAAATGCCCAACATCCTCAGAGTTAGCAAACAAGAAGTGCAACACATTCTAAAAGGGATTTATTGAGGTCTTAATTTGTCTTGGCCACTCTTTGACAGAAAGATGTCTGGTGGCTTGGGAAAGCATATTTGCATATTTAATATTGCATTATCACATCCCCACTGGCAAACAAGGCTCTGTGGGCTCTGCTGCAGCTTCCACATTCTCCATAAAAATAGACAGGAAAACTCTCCCAGCCTGGCTCAGTTTACTCTGTGTGTCAGCCAGTCAGGGTATGCATTTCACCAAGTGTAAAAGCAAGGTCATGTACTCCCTTCACAGAGTCACAGGAAAATGCAAGGGCAGCCCTGACAGAATCATCATCACCACCTCTGTGTCAGAGGTCAGCAAAGAAGAGCACATGGAACTTGGGCTCCAAGAAGTCAGAAGTTTTCTAAGGTCACTCAGAAACCTCCTGTTCATCATTATGGGTTCAGGTAATGGCCAGATCTGCCTGGCACATGAAATCCACTTTGTAGAGTAGAGAATGTGATATCCATTCAAACCCATCTGCCTTTTTGTTAGCATGCTCTTTGCAGATGGTCCCTGTAATGTACTGGAAAAATCTGTAACCTAGAAATATTGGGAGTTACATCCCTGCCTAGCACTACCCAACACAGCCCCACGTTTATTCTAACTGCCTGAAGGTACAACCATGGAATGGTTTGGGTTGGAAGGCACATTTAAAGGTCCTCTAGTCCAACCTCCAAGATGAGCAAGCTCTAGCCTTGCAAATAGTTTGGTGCCCTCCAAAGCCTTAAACATTGCATTCAGGTTTCATCTGAAACATTTAATCACCTTTATTCTGAAATCTAGTAAACCACCCCTCAGCTGCAAACTAGCAAACAGTTAAAGCAGGAAAAAAAAACCAAACTGTGTGGCTTCTAGTTTGTTCTAAACACTGCTGGCCAACCCAAAACATACAATACAAGTTTCTCCACAACACCATCTTGCTGTGGAACAAAGGCCACTGCGGCGCTCCGCGATTTGGCCGGCCTTTCACGCTCTCCCCGTTCTTCCAGGGAAATCTGCAGCCATGAAATTCCTTTTTTGTTAACCCAAAGACATGGTAATGTCAAGCATTCATGGCCATAAGCATGGAAAATTGATGAAATTACAGTGTGTTCAGGAAAATAATGCGGTGATGACGGGGAGAATCTCGGCTTGTATCTGCGTCCTGGTGGCAGCTTTTTGAACAGGTGAACGTTTTTTTTTTTCCTCCCTCTGTGCAAAACATCTCTTTGCCTGAATACATCAAATAGATGCCCAGGGAGAAAGGTCAAAGGGAAATAGTCACACAAATAATTAAGATATGAAGAGACAGTCTGTGAGGTTCATAAATGCTTTCCATTGTCTTATTCAGCTGAGGTGCACCTTTCAACCTGACACAGGAGAGTGTCTGCAAGGCTCTGTGAAAATGGAAAACAACGGAGCTGGGCTTCTTGCTGCCTCAAAAACCAGGGCAGGCAGAGTGTGGATGAACAGCATGTCCCTCTTCCAGAGCTCCCCACAACCTAGCAAGGATCATCTGGGAGCTCCACAACCTGTGTTCCCCATATTCTGGGCTCTCCTGGTTTGGTCCTGCAGCTACAGTGGGATCCTCACACACCTTGCTCCCACAGAGCAGCCAGGTGAATAAATAAATGAATGAATACACCAGCCCCAACAGTCATTTGTGACACTACCTTGGGCAGTTCGTGAAAGAATCTAGAATTGGCTGAAACATCAATTACATTATGAATTCTATGAGTAACATTAAAGGCTGAAATTACAACAGGAAGACTAGGGGAAGAAATGAAACAAGAAGGCAAACTGAAGAGAATGAATAAAGGTGAACACTTTAGTGTAAGAGCCTGCCAGGATGCCCTCAGGATGGGGAGAGCAATTGGCCAAGTCCCCAGTCCAGCTCTCCTATCGATGGCAGCTCTTCCCCACAAAGAGTGTTCCCCTAATTTGTGTGTCAGGCTTCTCTGCTGAAGAGCAAAGCTCACAAGCCCTGTCCCCTTCTGACCAGCACCTGGCTTTCCTCATGGACCAGCAGTGTGGAGAACTTGGTCATAAATACGAGTTCTACCCCCACCAGGGATGGGATTGCTTTGCTGGAAAGAAATCCATCATAGTAACTTCAGACACTCCCATAGACAGGATGTCCCCCTCTAAGGGTACCCCAGGCAAATGGGTTCTCTCCAGTTTTCTTTCCTAAATTATTCTCTCCATCAAGGCCACACCCTGATTTTAAAAGAATGGTTGCAAAGATTCACAGTGACCATGCTGAAAGTGCAAAATCAATCTAATATTAACAGAGTTTCTTCCTAACTCAAACTCATCGGGGCAGGAAATACTTCCAGCTATTTCTTTGAAATCCTAGTAATAACTTGTAGTTTCGTACAACTTTCCAGTCTTACATGAACTTCTGGATTGCAGATTCTCCACAAAGGTATCTTTTCCCCAGGCAGACAGAACACACTCATCTTCGTGTGAGTTATCTGTGCAGTAGGTGCACAACTATGTGGGAAGGGGTCACACGGTCCCAGATTCTCTCCCATGCCCTGCATAGCTGCTGAAAACACAGCCTGAGGCAAACCTGCCACCATTTCCCTCCTCTTTGGGGTTCTAACATAGGATATTCATTAAGGGGGAAGGAAAAAAAAAAAGTATGACTGAATTTCCCACAGTTCAGTCGCTGCAGGCTGACACAAACCTAAGCTTCAGTTTTGTTTTAAGGAAGCAGCAGTTGGTTTGCCACAAGCTTGGTTTTTGTTCAGTCTCTGGGCAGGGACCCTGCAGCAACAGCTGCACTTCCCTGGCCCAGTTTTCATCTGCTCTCCAGAACCAGCCACCCGAGCCTGATGCATCCCAAGCTTTCCTTGCCAAGGGTGTTTTCCTGAGCTTCTCAGCCAAGGAACACAGGGCTGAATATCAGTGAGTTGCCATCATACCACTGATCTTTTTAAAACCATAAATCCTTCTTGTTCTCTTTTTATTTGAAGTCACCTCTTAATGGTCTTCTGCTCAGTTTCTGAGGGCCAGGATTGTTTTCTTAAAATCTGAGATCCATATATATATTCAGAAGGCTCCAGAATCAGATGTGTCTCACATCTAAAGGCCTGCCATAAACTGGAGAGAAGCAGCACCACCACTCCAGATTCCAAATCTTGCACAACCTCTGCGCCTGGAGAAGGCAGGAGTGAAACTCTGCCCTGTAAGACAGTCGTGCCCCAGGCTTGAAGTAACTCCCCAAAACACAAGGCAAGTGCCAAACAAGGGAGAAGCCCTGTCCTCCCCTCCCAGCACGCGAGCTAGAGGCAAGGCAAGCTGCACAAACGCTGCAGGGACTGCAGGTTATGTTTTACATCACTGATTTCTTCCTCAGCATCACTCTTTGTTGTGCTCATGCTCTTGTTGCCCTCTCGTGGCTGCTCTGTCGAAGAAACAAGCCCCACCTCAGCCCACTTAGGACTGAGCTGCGATTATAGACACGTTTTTGGAAGTTTAAGACCAGCTTTTGATCCCTAAGAGTGATCCATTATAGCAATGATTTTTAATGCTGTTAATTCTACAGCCATCCTTACGTATTCCATAGTAACACAGAAGGTTCTGTGGGGTTGGAAAGGGCCGTAAAGATCTTGTAGCTCCACCTCCTCTGCCATGGGCAGGGAGACCTCCCACTGCACCAGTTTGCCCAGAGCTCCATCCCACCTGGCCTGGGACACTTCCAGGGATGGGGCAGCCACAGTTTCCCTGGGAAATCTGTGCCAGGGCTTCCCCACCCTCACGGGGAAAAACTTATTCTGAATATCTCCTCTAAATCCACCCTCCTTCACCTCAAAGCCATTCCCCCCATCCTGTCACTCTATGTCCTTGTCCAAAGGCCCTCTTCCCCACCCCAGCCCTCACCTGCTCCCACGCACCCACACCACCATCACCTTTACATTATAGAGCACACTAATATCGATTTTGCTGTTTTGCTCCACTGCTTTATCCCATCACAAAAATTCAAAGGCTTTTTTCACTGACACCAGGGAGTTTCCTTACAGCAAGTGCAAGCAAGGGAAGGCCCACAGGTTCCCAGCTGAAGTTGCTCTTTGCTGTCCGAGGGAAGCCATGGAAAGTTCTGTCAGACCTTCAGAAGTGAGGACTGATCTGTTCACTCATTTATTCCCCACCAGCAAACACACCCAGGGGCCTCAGCATTTTTTGTCAGGCAGTGACTGCCACTCTCCCTTGTCCCAAAAGCCATTCAAGCCCTCAAAGCCCCACAGCTTCCTCTAATGCCCACTGGTTTCACCCGCAATTAGCTGGTTTACCAAATGCTCTAGAGATGAGCCTTAATCTCCTGGTGGGTCAGTGATTAAGGTAGAAAGTGTGAATAAGCCCCTATAATCAGAAAAAGGGCATTTAATATACATGAGGCATGGATGCTGTATGCAAAATAAACTTTGTTTCAGCAACAAAAAGAGCATCAGGATGTGGTGCTCAGGGGGGAAAAGCAGTTTCATTTTTGAGAGGTTTAATTCTTACTAAAAGCTAAGTTAATTCAGGGAGAGTGATAATTATTATAGACAGACAGAGTGCCAAAAGAGGCAGGATTCAAAAAAATACAAAATTGTCAGAGTTGGACAAAACCCACAATTTTGTGCCCTGAGAATACATTGAAATTATTTTTCCCAAACTATTTCTAGAGCAGATGCTGTTGTGTTTCTCTCTGTAAACACAAAGAAAATAAATAATGTTTACAAAACAGCACAAACCTCCTGTGCTGTGACTCTGACCAAGAAAAAAAAATGTACATAGAAAATAAGTATGAAAGCACATTAACACATCCCCCCAAAAAACTAACAACAAAGAGAAGCTTCATTTATTTGCTAAAGCAATATTAAAGCCTCCACAGCCAAAGCCACTAAATAGGCAACATTTACAGTTTACAATTTGATTCCACCACTACTTAAAAGACTCAGGAAGCTAGCTTGAAGAGTTTCCACTTTAAATTTCCCTTTTAATTCTCTCTCCCTGTAAGGTTGGACATTTCTTAGAGCTCTCACTTCTGCAAATGCACGGGACAACACAGAGCAGATGTCTGTGGGACAGTAAATGGTGGAATGGAGTCTCTTTGGTCTACAAGGATGGAAGAGGAATTAGAAAGTGTCTCAACTCTCCCCAGTTTGTTTCAAAGCAGCTGACAAATTCTTGTGGGGGAGAAAATGAATCTTGTTAATTAGCAAGGCATATTCAAATAGTCAGAATCACAAGCCCATGGCTTTACCCAAACTCACTGTGACATAAAAGAGAGCCTGTAACCACTCCCAAGCTTTCATTTTTGATACAGGGCTGATACTCTTTGAAGCAATAGATGTTTTTCTTCACAAATTACTAATTAAAACTTGAACTAAACCTACACCAAAAGCGACAGGTGGGGGGGAGAAGCACATTACTGAACCAAGGGCCACCAGCCACAAGACAGCCCCCACAATCCTGGAGTGCCTTGGGGAAATCTTGGGTGGGCACAGGGTGGTAACTCTGCCCTAAGAAGTCATTCCAAGGAGAGACATGGTCTGTCCACTTTTCCTAAGCACGAGGAGAAAATTGGTGAGTCTAGAGTGAGCCTGTGGTTGCCTTTCATATTTCACAGCACTGTCATCATCATTATGGTAGCATTATTTCCTCCACCCCTGCCAAAACACCCGAAATTTGATCTCAGCCTGAAGCAGCCAGTGGTGGATGAAACACTGGAGTGTTCATAAAACACAAAAACATACAAGCCAGCTCTCAAACAATGCATTTCATTGATAGCCAAGTGGATGTGGGGTTTTGTTTCAGAAGCCAAATCCTCCCCCACAAGAGGAAACATTCCTTCCTTACATGTTCTGGCAAAACTTACTGTGCACAAACTCACTGCTGAGACTCTGTAGATTCATGAGGACTGGGAACCACCCTCAGATTTTTTTTTTTTTTGTCCCTCTGTCTGCCTTAACCTGTCTGTGGTTGACACAACTTTGCAGCCCTCGCTTTGATTTTGATTTAAAGCTGTCCTCAAAAAAAAAAAAAAACAATTTAAAATTCGTTATGAGCAAAACATCTGCAGCACTTCAGCTGAACTGCAGCAGGAACAATTTGTCACAGCAACAGCTGGAACAAGATGTGCCAGCAAGATCAATGTCTTGTTCATGCCCACTGCAATGCTGATCAGCACTGGAGGGGCAAAAAAAAAAAAACAAACAAACAAACAACAAAACAGTCTGCTTCCAGCATGTTTTAAGCAAGAAGAAATAATAGTCATTTCATTTCAGTTAAGATGGATAAATGTCTGTATCTCATTAGATTTCCTAAGATTATTTTAACTTAAAATTAAATAAATTAATAAATTAAATTAAAATTTAATAAAACTTTTAAAACTTAAAAAAACCCCTTAAAATGCTAAGTAGAGCATAAAGCTGCTGAGCCAAGTCAAGTCTATTCATTCATATTCTCAAGACCATTAAATGATAATCAGGCAGGTGTTATCCAAATATCCAAAAATCTCCATTGATGGGGGTTGGGGGCTACCTCCTTCTAACAGAAGTAGGGGAATTGGACTTCCAAAAGGGCTCACTCTGAGTTAACTTCTTAGATTTCATATTTATTTTCTTGCAGTTATTTAGCACCTATTTGAATAGCCAAGCACTATCCCTACATAGTCTTGCAATTTGCCTGGGTCTTGACAGCCAGATGAGATTGTTCTCAGCCTGTGAGGCAGGCTTTTTAAACTAAAATTTCACACACCATGCTAAAGTAACTGTGGTTCTGCAGAAGCAGAGGACAGAGCATGTCTTTTACCATATGGAAGTTAACATACACCTCTATTTGTCTCCAGGCATTAGATAAGCCCAGAGACACACCAGTCTCTGCAGGTGTTCTGGCTCTGTGCACTCAAAATGCACTCACAGAATCCCAGAAAAAGAAGAAAAATCCCCGACATTTTTGGACCTGTGCCAAACGTGAGTGAAAGCAAACTTTGCCTGGTTTTAAGTTGTGTTTTGAAACATTTGGTCTGGTTCTGAAATCCTTAAATTTTCTGTTTATTCCCTGCAACTACCACCCTTTGCTAGCAGCACTCTTGCTGTTTTTTTCTTCACTTAACTTCCTTACTCTTTGCTAATTGAACTTGCTATTTATGTGTATTCACCTTTGTTATCTCACTCCTCCCCTCAGTGTGTTCCTGCCCAGCACACACCCAAGGCTGGCCCAGGGCATTACTCTCAGATGAGTTTCAGATCATGTGAGATTTGAACTTGACTGATATGGGAAGTGGATAAGGGATATTTCCAGTTTGGGAGATATCACCAGAGAAGGCAGAGATGTCCCATATGAGTTTTGCCATGACTGGAAGATGAAACCATTGCAACATCTTACCCTTGGCTCTGACGTCCCGAGGAACAGAGGAAGACATCTCCTTTTATAGCTAGATTTATTATTATTTCTAGATTAATTTTCGTAGGATCCTCTTCATCTCCTTCTGCCTTTTCCCCATCCCTTTACAACTCTCAAATACCCCAAACATAAAAAAGTCTATTAATATTACCTTGAACAAGCCACCCACATTTGAACTAAACTCTTAGACTAATTCTAGACCTAAGAGATATAGATATATAGATAATTGTCTATTATATAGATAATTAGGTCTAATTCTTCCACCCAAGATATATATATATATAAATATCTCCATCCCATATAAACGTCTGCAAAGAGTTATGTACTGTGAAGCTATAATTCCATTCTTTCAGCAGCACACAAAATCAGTATGAAATGCCTTTCCTGGCTCACAGGTATCACAGCTCAAGATTTTTTCCCTAGCATATCTTAAGCCTCCACCCTGCACCATGGGTTTAGAAGGAGACAAGACAACCAGGGCAGCTTCAAACCTCGTGTGCTTCAGTGAGGTTCCATCACCAAAGCTGTAAAATCAGTGCAAACACACACAGGCAGGCTTGCTCACATTTTTGCCTTCTAAAACTTCATGAGGGAGGTTTCTGCAGAACACAAATTACCCCACATTTATTTAGTCCAGCCTTCCTGCTTTACTGCTGCCCCTCTAATCAGCTTTTCCAGCTGCATCCATGGATCCTGATTCCCTTGGAGTCACCACCCCCAGTCCCCTGAGCTGGAGAGGACAGGCTGGGAGTGTGCCACCTCAGATTGTCTCAGTGGCAAAGATCTGTGAGAAGCAACCAGGATCAAAAGGCGTTTGTTTAAATGAGTTTCATTATTATTACATAAAGCCCAAGGAATCTTCACGAGGGGGAAAGGTTTTCCTTGAAACTTCAAGCTTTAGGGGCATTCAGGCCCTAAAAATTTCCAAAGTTCTCCTCATCATTGATTTCATCATACATGTCATTAAACATCATTCCCAATATATTTGTCCAAAATTTAAAAAAAAAAAAAAAAAAGAAAATTTCAACTTTTTGCCCTTCCTGACAGAAATCAGTCCATCTTGACCACCTGAGGGGCACTTGGGGTTAATTAGAAAATCCCCATCAAGAGCTCAGAGGCCAATATCAGCTGTCAAAACCCCACATTCCCCTCTTTCACCTCTTTCAAGTGCAAAACAACCTGTGTCTGAAGATGTGCCAGAGAATAAAAGGGCACACCACAACCACTGTGGGCTCTGACTTAGACCTATTCATGGCCTCACCACTATGAATACAGCAAAATCTCAAATGAAAGTTTTAATCTCCCCACTGCATTCAAGCCAAAGAGAAAAGGGCTTCCCTTTTAACGATTTCCCCCCTTAAATCTTTTGTGTTGCCGGTGCTCCTGAAAAAAAAGCTGAGATTTTGCTCAGCCCCAGCGAGGGCTTTTGCCACAGAAAAGCACTGCACCTCACCCCTTTGTGCTGACATGAGAGTAAAGGTCTGCTCAGACCAAAAGTAACTCATGCAAAAGGGCCTTCAGAGGGTCTAAACGCCAACTGAACAAGACCAGAGTTAAAAGTGCAGGCATCTGATCTCACCCAGCCTGCCTTCCATGCTCCCTTCCCTTGTTCCCAAAGGTGTGTGGAAAACATGAGGGTGAGGGGGGAAAAACAACAATATAATCGTGATATACAATATAATACAGAATATAATATACAATAATATAAAAATAATAATAACAATCAGAGGTACTACTGCTGGAAGATGAAGACAGAAAAGAGCTGTTACTCCATGTCCTCTGCATCTCACTCCAGATGAGATGAGATCTCTCCCCTATGTACTGGTGAATGCACCACACCACAAAAGTGCAGATTTGTTATCCCAGTGCTCACCAGCTGCTTTCCTCTGCCTGCAAGCAGACCCCACTGACAGGAAAGCCAGCAATAACTTGGTTTTGAGCTCAGTTTTAGGAATGAAAGCAGCAAAGGCCACGATTTCACTGACAGCTCAGCCACGTGCGGGCACACGGATGCCGTGAGATCAAAACCAGAAGAAGCAGTGAGGACCTCCAGATGTGCCACCCCACCTTTTGGGGTTTGGGGAGCTTTTTTTGCCATTTTACCACAACACACGCTCTTCACTCAGAGCAGAACATTCCTTCCCCAGTGCTCCCAGCCTCACCCAGCCCCTCTGACCCACACAGAGGCGAGGAGGTTTTCTGTCCTTCCAAGGGACCATGCTTGCCCCCCTGGCCCAGGGCTCCCTCTCTCCCCTTCCAGTGATGATTGTTTTGTTTTTTCCTCCTCGTGAGCAGTAGTAACACCTACATTGTGTGGGGAGAGACAGGGAGCATTCACAGCCCTCAGAAAGCCATTCACTCCAGGGCAGCTGGAGAGGCTCAGTGCTCGCCTTGCCCTCTTCACTCTTGGATGAGTTTTGTGCAAAGCTGGGCTTGGAGTCCTTTCCCTCCCAGAGCCAAGCAATTAATGAGAGGTGGAAAAAGGAGAGAGAAAGTGTCGCTGGGTTTTGTCTTTCTTCCTTCACAATTTGTTCTTTTTGTGTTTGTTTGTAGCTAAGTTGTGTTATCTGGTTGCCCTGGAAGGATTTAAAAGCATGCTTGGGAAGGAAAAAGGAAATTATGTTTAATTAATTAATATGTCCTTGGGCTTTTTCCTTTTATATTAAAAGGCTGGGAAATAGCACCTCCTATTCATGGAGCTGCTGCTAGAAGAGAGACCACTGGTCAAAGAAGGTTGGGGGAGGTTTAATTTCATATTGCCCTATTTCAGATAGTGGCTCACCTCTTTTCAGAGAATGCTTTTTGCAAGTCGGAGTTCTAGAGGTCCTACCAGGCTGCTAATAACTTTTGTCCCCTGAGATTTGTGCTGTACTGACCAGGATCAGGATTCTAAAGCAGCACTACAGACCTTTACACAATAAAGACTATGAAAAAAGAAAGAAAAAAAAAGTTTAAAAAAATAACCCCCCTCACAGCTTCAGCCATCATCCCACCTCCTTTCCACTTTGATTTTTGGTTGATGCAAACCCATTGGATTTCCAATTGCATGTTATCGAGATGCTTTATTTTTATTAGAGATGCACCAAACACCTCCCACCCCCTCAATGTTACATGGGTCACCCTTCACTAGAAAGTTTAAATTTTCATGTTCTCTTTAGTGAACGAGGTCCTGTAATAATGGAATAAACAGGGTGGTTTGTTTCTGCTGAGCCAAGCACTAAGATCAATGAATTGGTTTTGTTGGTTTGTCAGTGATGTAATAGATAATAAATATTATTAATTTAAACAGGAAAACGCCAAAGTAACGTAAAAACTTCATTACTGGTGCAAAATGAAAACAAACACCAGGGATGAATTACATTCTTGGGTTTTCCTTGGGAGAAGCTGAGATAGCACAGTGTAATGACACTGTGATCAATCCAACAAGACAGGATCATTAAATGCAAGTCTCATGGTCCAACCATTTCCTACTGGTAGCCAAGGCAATGTACTTCATACCCAAATACAATAACTGCAAAATAATTTTACTAGAAGATTTGTGTTCTATATCACAGCAAAACCTCTCTTGTCTTCCTTTTACCTTTGCTAATACTAAAATAATAAAATATAATGAAATAATTATACCTTTAAGACTAGCAATAAATGAGAACTGATTACTACAGAAAATAATTTTGTCCTGTTATTTTCCATAGCAACATAATATTTTGCTATTTAAACCTAAAAATAAAAGTAAGTAATGGCAGATGTTTCTGGATGATTTAAAAGGCCCTGGTTGACACTGAACAGGAATCAGAAATATCCCTGTCAATCCAGGATAAACACCAAACAGGCAGTAAAATACAAAGCTCAAATGAGTTAAACACTCCCTTCATTCCCATAAGCAAGCTGGTAAGTTGTGTTTTGTGATCCTGTTTGTTGCACAATTAGAGACCTGATGATGTAGGACAGCAACTGGAATCAGAGACTTCCTAACTTGAATATACAGAAAAATCTTCACTGTTTATTCTCAAGGGGCATTTTAGGAGTTGGTTGGACAATTAAGCTGCCAGTTGATGATTTGGGAGACATGATGGAAACACAGGTGTAATCAGCCTCTGGTCACTACAGTAAAGCCAAAATCTAGACTTGCATTCAGTTCTTGAGAACCCTGGGAGGAAAGGCATAATATCAGCACAGTGGGGTTTGTGGGGATAGCAAAGGAACCACTGTGACCAGAAGGACAACTCACTTGGACCCATGGCAGCATTGTAACAGATTAAAAACAGCCCTTTCATCCTGCTCAAGAAAAAAATACCTCTCAGGACAGCTCTACTTTTACCTGATTTTAGTAAATGATTGAGATCTCAGTGAAAGGCACCCACCCATAAAATTTCATTGCAGGTTTTATCCAATTACTTTTGGCCTCCAGAAAACTTGAATTACCCTTCTAGTATGACACCAAGATTAGATTTGGCAGTAGTATTCTAAATACTACTCCTGTAAGTCTTTTTTCCTAAAGCTTTTGAGAATCTGTCTGCTCAAAAAAAAAAAAAAAAACCACGGGGGGGGAGATCTCTCAGAATTGAGTTTGATGAGCTCTGACCATTGTGCTGAAGGCAGGTAGAGAATCAAGAGTACCTTTGACTTAGATCCTTTACTGGATGTGTAACTAAGTCAATAATCTGTTGCCATGAATTTAGATTTCCATTTAGCCACCATTTGAACATCACTGCCAAAACACTCCCTCTGGATGTGAGCAAAACAACCCTTTCACTCCTTTGTAGTTTCTACATCCTTCAAGTGGTGAATGGCACTTTTGCATTTTGTGCATGCCACAGATGTGGCACAAACTCCACTCCCTCCAGGAGAGACACTCTGACAAATAAAGGCAACTTAGTGAAAACTCCAGAGCTCCCAGTGTCAGCCACAGCATAAAAACAATAGATAAAGACAAACTGAACAACGTGGCAGGGAATTACCAGGGGATCTGCCTGTTTGCAAAGTGTCTCCTGTTTGCATGTGAGCACTGCTGAGAGAGCCAGAGCCCTGGCTGAGGAATGGTTTAATTTATATGCCCTCAGAATGAGGTCATACCCATATCATGCATGATCTCTATTAGCTTTACACATGCCTTAACCTGAGAAGGCTCCAGCTCTTCCAGAGCTATTCACACTTGGCAGATTGATATAGTAACTGACAATTCACTGCCATCCAAGTGGATCTGGGAACACAAAGCTCACATAAATATTGTCCAGCATCTCCCATTGTCAGTTATTCACTCCTGCCCTTCAGCTTCCTGCAGCCCTGAGAGGAAGATCATTCCTCTCAGTGTCATATGTCTGACTGATGCAGCAGACACAAAATTGTTTCCTTTTTACCAGCAGTGGACTGTGCTCAGAATGGCAGGCACAGGTTAGCTCAACCAACAAACAGTGTGAAACACCAGAGGCCAAGTGGACAGAGACTGGTGAGAAAGCCTGGAACAGCTCATGGTGTGCCACAGCAGCCCTCTCTTAGAGGGCAGAAATGAGCCAAGCCAGACTCTCATTTAACAGCCTGAAATGGGTGCTGGTTTATTCTTCTTTACAGCTCAGCCATCCTGACTCTGACTGCAGCAAGCTCCTACTGTGGGGTCCAGCTGCAGACTCTGAGTGCTGGTTTTTCCTGCAGGAACGTGGCTGCAGGTATTTCCCTGCTGCCTCTGAGCACAGGCTTTTACCCAGCTCAGCCATGACTGCAGGCTCTGACCCCACCAGACCCAGACTGACCTCCCAGTGATGCCTTGGGAAGGGGGAGCTGAAACAGAGACTGGGCAAAGCTGGAGAATAAAGTAGGGATTTATTGAAAGGCCTTTAGGGTCCACTTTGGGCAGGACAAGGCCTGGCCAGGGCTACACCCAAGGTGGGCCCAAAATGGTCAAAAAATGGACAGCTGGTCATGAAGTCTTACATTTTTTACAAGTTTTGGTCCATTTGCATCTTGGGGTTTAATTGTCCAATTCCAGCTGCAGGTTGTGAGGTCCCATCCTTCTAGTTCCTCCCTTCAGCCCACCCTTGTTTGTGCTTTTGGGCCTGAAAGCTGTCCCTGGTTTTTAGCAAGGAAAGCATTTGTTTTGTGTCCCTGCTCTGTGAAGGGAGTTTGACTAACACTTAATGTGAGGCTCAGAATTACATCCCTGGGCAGCACAGAACCTGAAATACATGAAAGCTAAAACTTAAAACATCAAAAGCAGACCCTTCTTACCTTTTACAGCAGCAATCCTCTTCCTTGTTTTGTTCTTCTTCGTGTTTCTCTGGGCCATTCCTTCTTCCTCAGGGCTCCTCTTGCTCCAGGTCCTCCTTCAGTACCTCCTCCTCCAAAAATCCTCCCTCTGAGGGCCCAACCCACCCCTTTTATCACACTTACTATCTTTATTAGTCACAGTTGTGACCCATTAAGGGCAAGGCTGTTCCTCCTCTTTGGTCATTAGTACAGCTGTGGCCTCTCAGGGGTGAGGTCACCTGCAATCCTTTCCTCTACACCTACAGCAGTGATGCTCCTACATGGAAAAAGAGCCAGGAGGAAACATGAAGGCCAACTTGATGTTTTTCCTCATAGCTCACCTGCCTGCTCACCCAACCTAAGCCCTCACCAAAGACAACTGTGAACAAACAACAGGGTTTTCATGCTGTACTCGTGGCTTTCCAGCCCAGAAATTCCCACTTGGTCCTTTGCTCTGGATTTACCACCCTCACCTGAGCACCCCCTCACTCTGTGACAGCTCTCAGATAGGAAGGCAGGAAAAGAATAATAAAGGATGAGAAAAACAGAAGAAATAAGTGTGCAGAACTCATGGCTTTCAGACTTGGCCTGGACCAAATATTTCTGACTGACAAGTCTGGTTGAAGAAGGTCAGATGTGCTCCATTCTAAATTTGGAGAGGTGTTCTTTCTTTTAATTGCCTGACATGCATCTGTCTCACACACTCACTTAACTTGAAAAAAGTAATCAAAATTTAATAGATATATGTTCTTAGCTGCACTGATTCCTTTTATTTAGCCTCTGTTTCAAAAAAGAAAAAAAAAGCTTTCTTTTTCCCTTGATGAACTTCCAGTTGAGTTAATGAACAAAACTTGGTTCACAAAGAAGGGAAATGGTTGGCAGAGCTGCCATGAGTGAAACCACAGACTCGTGTGGTGCAGACAGGAGTGTAACTCTACCTTCCAGCAGAGCTCAACCTCTTGGTCTAGCAGCAGCCTCTAAGCATCACCTTCAGCTGCAGCTGGAAAACATGGCCAGACTGGTTTGTTCTAAGTACACGAAAGAACCTGGGCACATCAGCAGTGCCCATCCAACAGCTGTTGTTTCATCCTAATTACTGTCACATGTACTCTTATTTGATGATTTTGATATGGCAGATGCACAAAAAATGCCTTTTTTCTTTTCTGCTGCTCTCCTGTAATGCAGTGGGAGTTACTGGAAGTAAAATCAGTTGCTATCCAAACTGCAAAAATTGTATACTGAGTACCAAATGTGCTAGGGAGAAACAAGAAATCCAAAACTAGAGCTTTCCTTTGAGCTGTAAGGAAGAGTAATTTAATGTCTATTTATTGCAAAGTATGGGGGGAAAAGGGAGCTCTATGAGTTAATTGTCAAAAAGCCTTCTTGATTTGAGTACTATGAGCACTGTAGCCAGACTTGATGGAAGGGAACAAGAGAGGCTGAGTGAAATTTATCCATCTACATCATTTTGTGTTGCAGATGAGAAGAGCTCAGGAAACTTGGGTGCATCAGGAGCCTCTTCCTTCCATGGCACCAAGGCAAACAGAAGCCCTGGATTTGCCTGAGGTGCTCCTGGCTAAATTGCATTACCCAGGTTGTTCAGACAAGCACAGAGGTTCCATTTCCTTTGCCTTCAACTTCCCCCAGATTAAACCACCAGACCCACATCAATCACTGGGGGTAAAAGACTTGCAGCAACTGGACTGGGAGGTTGTCAACAGGAGGCTGAGGGCTCCTGTTCAGAAAACAGATATCTTGGCTTTCCCTTGGTCTTGTTTATTCTTCATAAATGCCAGAGCAAGACAGCAGAGTCACTGTTATCTGGTAACAGCATTCTGTTCATCAGGCATGTCATTTGCTTCTGTGGCCCAACCTTCTGCAGGTCCCAGACATTCCCCGTTTCCACAAGAATTAACCCCAAAAATACTGCAGCCTAGCTGCTTTATGACCTTGGATAGGATCAATTTGTTTTGTGCTTTCAGACACTGATCTTGCAACAGCAAACATACAGACACTACAGCAGGCTTTTTTATTTTTTTTTTAACATAAATAAGGGGGTTTGACCACCACCTTTCCTTTTTCAATGGCAGTTTGTCAAGATCTTTTGCCTAATTCCCAGCTTAGTAAAACTTCTGCCTAATTCCCAGCTCAGCATTGAGCTGAGGAACAGCACATCCTTCCCAAATGGCTCTGAAAAGCAATCAACAGAGTGAAAGCCAGGTTAAAATAACAACCACAGCAGGAGCATATTATTGGTGGGCTAAAACCAGAAAAGAAAAGGAAAAATGAAAAAAAGTGAGGAGGGGAAGAAAGAAAGAAAATAGGGCAAAACAAAATCCTGAGTCAGAAGAAGTAACCAAAGAATTCAGTAAATAAGTATGGAGTTACACATTGCAGCCTGAACTCACATCATGGCAGAGAGGACCCATGGGCTTATGCAGAGACCAGAACCAAGGGCCAGGAAGGGGATGAGGCAGGAAAAACCCCATTTTCCATCTGTGCACACACTTCCAAATGATCCACAAATTACAATATTCCAGCCTAGAATGCAAACCCTCCTTGCAGTGTCATTTGCTGTGGCAAAACTACAATCTGTGACATCAGCTTGATTCCCCCAAGTGCCTGGATTCAGAGGGTCCATCAGGAGCAGCCACTGGGAGCTTCCTCAGATCCTGGCTGGAGGGGGTAGGTGACACATCTCCTGTCTTTACATTTTAGCAGGAACAGTAGAACTTAGAGTGAAAACGTTGGTACCCAGCAGTGGGGGCAGGTTCACCACAAAACCCTGACATCTTTAATCTCAGTGGGTGCTTTAAAAGTCAAGTGAATCCAAGTAACAGCCCAGCTTTCCTGCAAATATTCAACTAACTCTGGTAAACGTGGAGCTGGAGGTTGCCTCCCACTCTTCATATGGACTCTGCTCTGCTGTAACTGCATCCTGACATGCTCACTGGAAGTTTTATATCTTGCTTAATTGGGGTTAATCTTGCTTCATGTGTTTTCCTTGCTGGCAAAATGTCTACAGACTTCAATAGGAGCAGGTTTTGGGCTGGTTTGTTTAAAGCTTCTCCCTACTGTGTCTTGTGAATTTTACACACTTCTGCCCTCAGAGGTCACAGGATTCAAAACCAGTCTCAGCATCTGTGTGCAAACATGACATTCTTTGCCAAACAGGTGTGTGGGTAGTAAAGG
>JANPWX010019960.1:0-19594 GCA_024734555.1 Trochalopteron elliotii
ACCATGAGCGGCCGCGTCGGGGACCTGAGCCCGCGGCAGGCGGAGGTGCTGGCCCAGGTGAGCTGGGACGGAGGGACCGGGGGCTGCAGGGGGACCGGGGCCAGGGCTGGGCTGTCCTCCCCGATGTGCGCCCGCATCCGCCACGGGACCGGCATCACCCCCACCCCGCACCCCAAACCCACCGGCAGCATTTCTGTTTCCGACCCCAGTGGGCTCCCAGCTCCCCACCGCACCCCAAACCCACCGGCATCACCCCCGCTCCCGGGCCCGGGGGACTCCCACCCCCTCCTCCAGCCTCCCCATCCCGGACTCCAAACCCACCGGCATCACCCCCGCTCCGGACTCCGGAGGGCTCCGCACCCCAAACCTACCGGCTTTACCGCGATTTCTGGCCCCAGGGACGTCCCATCGCCTTCAGCCTCCACCCCGCCCCCTAAATCCGGCCCCGGGAGGCTCCCGCTGCCTTCATCCCTGATCCCGGACCCCAAACACACGGGCCCAGCCCCCCTGAGGCACTGCCCACCAGGGCGGGACCGGCCTGGGTGGGTCCTGGGGGTCCTGCTGGGTGGACCATCCCGATGGTGGGCCCGCATTCCTCTCCCATCCTCCCCGGGATTTGGGAACCTCCTGCCTCACTGCCGGGCCCTTGGGATGGTGGTTTTCTGCCACCTCCATCCCACCCTGGACGTCCACAGCCCCCCGCGGTGCTGCCCACCAGGGAAGGACCATTCCGGGTGTCCCACTAGACTGGGCACCGCCGGGCCCTATATTCTCCTTCCGCCCTTCCCATGGGTCTGAAAAACTTCCTCCTGTCACCGCCGTGATTGCGGGCCCGGGGACACCCGGAACCGGTGATTGTCACCCACCACGGCCACCTCCGCCAGCCCCTCGTGTTTGGGTGCCAGCCGTTATCGGGGTTCAGTGCACCCCAACCACGAGGGCACCCCCGTGCCTTTATCTTATCGCTGCCTTTCAGACCCAGCCAAATTCCACGGGCGGGCGATGACCCCGCCGGGTGCCGGCACGGGGTGGGGGGGCAGAGGCAGGAGTGGGGCACGGAGCCCAAACCGTGCCCGGTGCCAGCCGTGCCTGGGGTGAGTGAGGGAGACGAGTGGCCGAACCCGTTCTTCCACCACCACCGGCTTTGTCCCAGGGTGAAGGAGCTAATCCCGGGTTTAATTACCCCTAAATTCAGCGGGAGCTAAGCTAATCAGGCTCATTAAGGGGAGGGCCTCGGCTGGTACAGAGATTTGAGCTGTAGCTGGTTGGGGTGAGCGGGGCCATGTGGAGAGGGGACCCTGGGTCCCCCAAACCTCCCACTCTTGCATCCCAATACCCTCCTGCCTGTGCTAGCAGGCTGTGACCCACTGCAGGGTCACAAACAGCAGGGGAGACAGTAACCAGCTCCACCACAAAGGATGCCACTGGTGGAGACTGGTCTGCTTGGTCCCTCCCTGAGGGGACCCCAAATCCCCCAGTCCTGCACCCCAATACCCTGCTGCTTGTGTCATGGGGCTATCGTCCACTGGAGTGTCACTGAAATGGGGACATGTGGTGATCTGCTGGTGACTGGCTTCATCCCAAGGATTCCATTGGTGGGGCCTGGTCCCTGCAGAACCCCCTCTGAGGGGCGTCCCTGAGCTTCCCAACCCCCCAGTCCTGCACCCTGACACCCTTCTGCCTGTGCCAGGGGGGCTGTGACCCGCTGGGGTGTCACTGGAGCAGGGAGACACACAGTCACCGCCTCCATCCATCCCAAAGGACCCCCCTGGAGGGGACTGGTTCACCCACTCCCTGTGGAACACCCCAGGAGGAGTGGGGTGGTGACAGCCCACACTCACACCTTACGCAAGAACTTGGGGTCACCTTGTGCTGGGGGACACCCAGAGCATGGCAGCTGGCCTGGGGACAGTCCCCTGCCAGGTGACCGCTGATCCCAGCTGGCTGCACGTGGGGCAGGGAGGGGGCACAGAGTGACCCTTCTCCCCTGGCAGAATGTCCCAGTACTGATTGGCATGTTTTTGAGGGGGACAAGGAAGGGAAAAACCTCCAGCCTTGAGGTTTTTGGGGAGGATCAGGGATCCCTTCACCAACTGTCCCTCTTGTCCCCACAGTTCCGGGAGAAGCTGCAGGACGTGCTGCCCTCCCTACCCTCCCAGGACGACTATTTCCTCCTGAAATGGCTCCGAGGTAACCTCAAATTGGGAACAGCCCTGGTGGGGTGGGAGCTCCGTGGGGCTGGCGGGGGCTGAGCTCTCTGCTCTCTTGCAGCACGCTCCTTCGACCTGCCCAAGGCAGAGGCAATGTTCCGCAAGGTGAGAGGGGCACCCTGCTTTTTGGGGGGACCCTGCTGTGCTGGAACATACCTGGCATGGGATGATGCTCTGCCATGAGCCACCAGCCCCAGCAAGGGGTGCTCACCCATGGGGTTCACCTTGTCCCAAATCTCACCCTGGCCCGCTCTGCCCCTGCTGCAGCACATCGAGGTCCGCAAGCACATGGACGCCGACAACATCATCGCCTGGGAGCCACCTGAGGCGAGTGTCCCTGGCCTCCCGGGGGTGGCCCTGGAGGGGACGGTCCCCCTGAGCCCCCTGGGGTGTGTGTGAGGTGCCCTGAACCCGCCGTGCCCCTGCAGGTGATTCGGAAGTACATGTCTGGTGGGCTGTGTGGCTACGACCGCGAGGGCAGCCCGGTGTGGTACGAGATCATCGGGCCGCTGGACGCCAAGGGGCTGCTCTTCTCCGCCTCCAAGCAGGACCTGATCAAAAACAAGTTCCGGGACTGTGAAGTGCTCCGGCGTGAGTGTGAGCAGCAGAGTGAAAAGGTGGGAACCTGCCCACCCTCTGCTGGCCCCCGTGGACCTGTGGGACCATGGCCCTGCCAACTCCATGTGTCCACATCTGGTCTGCCTGTACCTGTCATCATCTTCCCCAGCCCTACAGGTCCCTGTCCTATCCATTCCCCTCTGTCCATGTCACTCCCAGCCCCATATTTGCATGTCCATTCCCACAACTCAAAGTCCTCCCCAGCACCATATCTCCCATATCTCCCCATTTCTGGCCCATCCCTACCAAACAATGTCCTCACTTGCCAGTGCTACAGGTCCATGTCCGGTTCATCTCCCTCAGCCCCATAAGTCCATGTCCTGTCCGCCCCACCATGGACCATGTCCCTGCCAACCCTGTATGTCCATCTCTGGTTCATCCTCCTACCCCTCTCTGCATCCTGCCCATTCCACCAGCCCATGTTCCTGCTGTCCCTCAGTCCATGTCCCTCTCCCAGCTCCCATGAAGCCCCTTCTCCCCACACCTAAACTTGGGAGGAGGCTCTGGCTGGGGTGGCCAGCCTGTTGGGGCCACCCCATCCCTGGACCTCCCCATGAATCCTGCCTGATCCTCCCCCTCCACCCATCCCAGCTGGGCAAGAAGGTTGAGATGGTGATGATGGTGTACGACTGTGAGGGCCTGGGCCTGAAGCACCTCTGGAAGCCAGCTGTGGACACCTATGGGGAGGTGAGGGCTCCTGCCCACCACCCTTCCCACTGGACCACAGGGGTCTGGGCTGATCCCAGGGATGATGCAGGAGCAGGTCCCTGGTGTGCCCTGCACCTGTGCCCTGTGTTTTGGGTCTGGTCCTGGTGGGTGCATGGCATGGGTGACCTGAGCTCCCCCCGTCCTGCAGATCCTGGCCATGTTCGAGGAGAATTACCCTGAGTCCCTCAAGCGCCTCTTTATTGTGAAAGGTGAGTTCAGCCCCAGGGTCCTGCACCCCTTATCCAGGTACTGACACCCCCCTAATGCCCCCTCTGCCCCCAGCCCCCAAGCTCTTCCCCGTGGCCTACAACCTGGTCAAGCACTTCCTGAGCGAGGACACCCGCAAGAAGGTCGTGGTGCTGGGATGTGAGTCCTGATCCTCCCCTGGTTGTCCCAAATGGGGGTGACACATCCCCCCACCACTGTCATCCCACCCAGGGGGGGATACTCCAACTCACAGTCCCCCAAACCTGCTATCCTCCTCCCTCCAGCCAACTGGAAGGAGGTCCTGCAGAAGTACATTGACCCTGCACAGATCCCAGTGGAGTATGGGGGAACACTGACGGATCCTGACGGGGACCCCAAGTGCTCCAGCAAGGTAGGAGGAGCCCCCGCGGGGTTCTTTAGGGGTGCTGGGCAGTTCTCCCACCCCCAATCCTCCATCCCTTCCAGATAAACTACGGGGGGGACGTGCCCCCGCATTACTACGTGCGGGACCAGCTAGCACAGAAGTACGACCACTCGGTCGTGGTCAACCGGGGCTCGTCCCACCAGGTCGAATACGAGATCCTCTTCCCCGGCTGCGTCCTCAGGTGAGCGGCGGCTCCGCGGCGCCGCGGGGAGCGGGTGACAGCCGCGGTGTCCCCTCGCCGCCGCAGCTCCGCCCCTGTGCCCTGCAGGTGGCAGTTCCGCTCCGAGGGCGCCGACATCGGCTTCGGGGTCTACCTGAAGACCAAGGTCGGGGAGCGGCAGCGGGCGGGCGACATGACCGAGGTGCTCCCCAACCAGCGCT
Source organism: Trochalopteron elliotii (assembly GCA_024734555.1). NCBI lineage: Eukaryota > Metazoa > Chordata > Aves > Passeriformes > Leiothrichidae > Trochalopteron > Trochalopteron elliotii. The sequence continues at coordinate 4,549 of JANPWX010019960.1, forward strand.
ACAACGCACACATGGTGCCCGAGGACGGCACCCTCACCTGCTCCACGCCCGGCATTTGTGAGTGCCGAGCCCTCCCCGGGCCGCTGCGGGAACCCCCGGGGCGTCCCCCGTGCCCCTGACACCCCTGTCCCCCCGCAGATGTCCTGCGCTTCGACAACACCTACAGCTTCCTCCACTCCAAGAAGGTGAGCTACAGCGTGGAGGTGCTGCTGCCCGACACCGCCTCTGCCCAGCAGATCCAGGGGGAGTCCCCCAACCACAGCCCCTGAGCTCCCCCGGGCTGCACCGCGCCCCCAGGATGGCCCCACAGGAAGACGGAGCCGGGACTGAGCCCGGGGGTTACCGGACTGAGGCGGGGGCCGAGTGGGGCCGGACGGGGCCGAGCGCCTGCAGCCCCCCCAAACTCTGTGCCTTATGTGGGTCCTGCACCCACCGCTGCTGCTGCTGCCTGGGATGGGGAGTAAAGGGATGGACTGAGCGGGGTCTGCTCCGGTTTGTGGCTCCCGGCGCCAGAACTGCCCTTGCTGCCCCCCAGCCCCTGAACTGCCCCCTCAGTCACATAACTGCCCCCCCCAGCGCACTGTGCCCCCCCCCCCACAATTACCCACCCAGTCCGAGGATGGCCCCCCAGACCCAGAACTGCCCCATAACCGCCCCAGCTGGCCACAGCCACACAACTGTCTCCCCAGCGCCATAACTGCCACGCCAGCCACATAACTGTCCCTCCAGACTCGTCACTGTCCCCTCAGCCCCACAATTTGCCCCACAGCTATCCCTGCACACCCCTCACTGTCCCCCCAGCCCCAGGGCTACCCCCGTGACCGCCGGTGACGTAAGGCCGCGGGGTCACGTACCCCGCACAGGCCCCGCCCCCGCCGCCATCCCGCGGCCCCGAGGGGCGGGGCATAAACAGCGCGCGGGGCGGGGTCATGCAAATATCCTCCCCCACGTGGGCGTGGTTTTGTGACGTGACAGGGGGCGGGGCATGCTGCGGGAGAGGTGGCGCACGCCATGGGGCAGGAAGAGCCTGACCTGTACCGGGACACGTGGGTCCGATACCTGGGTGAGCACCGGGAACCGGGCACCGGGCACTGACACCGGGAATCGGGCGCTGATACCGGGAACCGGGCGCTGACACCAGGCACTGACATTGAGCGCTGACACCAGGAATCGGGCACTGACATTGAGTGCAGAGCACTGACACCGGGTACCGGCGTCGGGAACTACGGGAGCGCCGGGAACCGAGTACCGACATCGAGTACCGGGTACCGGCACTGGGCACTGACGCTGGGCACAGGCACGGGGACCTGGGCATTGGCATTAGGCACTAACATTAAATACCACCACCGGGATCTGGGCGCTGGTATTGGGCACTGACATCGGGTACCAGCTGCGCAAACAGGGCAGCGATACCGGGCACCAGCCCCTGTCACAGGGTATCGGCACCGGGAACTGGGCATTGACAGTAGGCACTAACCTCAGGAAGGGGGCAGTGGTGTTGGGCACTGAACACAGCACCAAACACTGGTACCGGGTACCGAGGTCAGGCACACACCAGGAACCAGGCACTGACACCTGGCACTGCTTTGGGAACATGACACCAGACACTGTGTCAGGTATTGGGCACCAACACCACACACCAGACACTGCACTGCCCCGGGCATTGCACGTGGTACCGGGCGCTGACACCCAGCAGTGGTACCACAGAGTGCACTGGGCCCATAGTACTGGGCACAGGGCACCGACACCCAGCACCAAGTACTGCACACTGCAGTGGGCACTGGTACAGGGTTCTGGTACCAGATACCAGCACCACACAGCAGGCCCTGGCACTGGGCATGGCACACAGGGTAACAGCACTGCACACCAGCACAAGGTACCTGTCACTGTCACCAGCACCAACACTGACTAGTGGCATCATCCACCAGCACCATGCAGTGGGTAGCAGGACTAGTTATGGGCACTGGGCAGACACAGATACCAGAAGTGGGCACTGTCACTAGCACTGGGCAGTTACAGACACCAGCACTGGCACCGGTCACCCCCAGCCCAGCTGTCCCAGTGGCAGTGGGTCCATGGAGACCCAGGCACTCCAAACGCTTCCTGTGCAAGATCCATCCAGTGACATCGGGATACCCTGGACAGGTGACATGGGGACAGTCGGTCCCTGACCCTACCATCCCCTCAGGTTATGCCAACGAGGTGGGCGAGTCCTTCCGCCCACTGGTGCCAGTGCCGGTGGTGTGGGCCAGCTACGGCGTGGCCACCACCTACGTGACCGCAGACGCCATCGACAAGGGTCGGAAAGCTGCAGCCGTGAGTGCCACCCCCTCCTCACCCCCCAGCATCCTCATCCCTGCCCTTCCACTGACCCCTGTGTCCCCCCAGGCCCACCCGCAGGACCCCACACGCGTGGGGGTGGCCGTGGTGGACACCTTCGTGTGGCAGAGCCTGGCCTCGGTGGCCATCCCCGGCTTCACCATCAACCGGCTCTGTGCCGCCTCGCTGGCCCTGCTGGGCTCCCTCACCCGCTGGCCCCTGCCCGTGCGCCGCTGGACCACCACTGCCCTGGGGCTGGCTGCCATCCCCGTCATCATCACCCCCATCGACAGGTGACACACACCGGGACACCCCAGGGGCGGGGGGACAGGCGGGTGCCACCGGCCCATCCCCGCAGCCCCGAGGGGTGGAGCACATTTGTCTCCTTGGAGACTGGACCTGGAATGGGCTTGGGGCTGGTAGCACAGGGTGCTGATGGGATGTCTCCACTCCAAAGGGGCTTTTCTGGGGTCCAGCCAGGACATGTCCCTGTCAGGGTGGGGATTATCCAGAGCTGAGCTGGGATTAGCACAGTGAGGCTGTGCTAAACCTGGTTTTGGCAGCGCTGGTGTCTCAGGGGATATTAAGGACAGCCCCACCCATCCCACATCTCATCCACTGCCCCAGAGACCCCCCCGGGACCCTGCTGACAGCCTCTCCTGCTGCAGGACTGTGGATTTCCTGATGGATGCCAGCCTCCGCAAGCTTTACGGGACACCAGGAGAGCCCCCGACGTCCCACTGAGCACCACCCTTCACACTCCGGGGAAACTGAGGCATGCTGCTGTGACCCACCTACTGTGACCTCTCACTCTGGTGACCGCCAGAGTGGCCACCCTGCTCCACACTGGTCCTAATAAACCATTTCAAACATGACCCCTGATGGGTGATGCTGAGGTGCCACCACAGCCAGGCAATGTCCTCTCTTGGCAGACACGTGGGTCTGGGTGGGTCCCAATCCCTCAGGGGTCTCCACCTGGGAGAGGGGGTCTCTGCCTGCCCAGAGCAGCACTGCTGTCCCCACCCTGGAACCTCTCCATCTCCACAGCCTCATGGGACATCCTAGGGACTGTCCCCAAGGAGCTGCCACCACGTCCATGGTCTCCAAGGACATGAAATCCACCCAGCCAGGAGCCACAATCTCCAGCACCAAGGCTGGAACAGTGCCACAACACCTGGAAGTCCCATCTCCAGCTACCTGGGGGAGCCTGGAGATGTGGCTTGCCAGTGTAGGGGCACATCTCCATCCCTTGGTGGCATCCACACTTTACCAACCAGGATAAGTTTTAGAGAAAGCAAAACCACATTTATTGGTGAGAAAGAGGCTCTGGTCCCATCTTGCCCTGTTTCTCTGTCTCCCTGAGGACCAGGGCCCCCACCACGCTCTGCAGCTCAGCCTGGAAGGGACACCTCTGCCTGGGTGGCCGCTGTCCCCGCCGGGGTCTGCCCAGGCGCCAGGGGGTCAGGGCCAGCCCCAGCAGCCCCCCCAGCACGGCGACCACCAGCACAGCACTGCCCACCAGGGCCAGCCCAGCCAGCAGGAGCCTCTTCGCCGTCTGGCACGGTGCTGGGAAAGGCAAACAACACACCTGGGGCTCAGAGGGGAGTTCAGCACAAGGGGTGGGAGTTTTGGGGACACGGGAGAGGGTTGGGGTGTCCCTCACCTTTGTACCATGGCACCTTCTCCTTCTGCACCAGCACTGGTCCAACTGTCTCCCAGTGTAGAGTCCCCTCTCCTGGGAATGCTATGGGAGGATATGTCCAATGCAGTCCACCCCAGGTCCCAAGACCCCAAAACAACATGGGGCCACCCTGTTCCATCCCTGGTACCTGCCATGTCTCCACGGAGTGTGTCAGCAGTGGGACAACCAGTGTCACAGCAGTGGCATGGGGAACTCTGGACAGGGTCCTCTGCATTCTGCCAGCTGGGAGAGGAGAGGACAGAACTGGGTGGGGCAGCTCTAGGGGTGCCCAGACTCCACCACCAGACCCACATGGTGCCACCCCAGAGGAGATGTCTCCAAGCACCTCCCCAACACATCTGCAGCATGAGGGAGCTGGGACCTGTGGCAATGCCACCAGCTGCCATCAAATAAGAGGTGACATCCAGACCACAGTGGGGTGACTTGGCCTTCCCAGAGGTGGGTTCTGCCCCACAACACACCCGTGGGGTGCTCATGTCCCCGGACACCCAGCGTACCTGGCTGTGGTGTGGCTGTAGAAGCAGGACCTGGTGGCATGCCCTTGTCCCTGTGCCATCAGCAGGCAGTGCACATAGACCTGCTGAGACACCACACTCTTCCTCAGGGACCCTGCTCTCCTTCCACACAACCTCATGGGCCTGAGACCACCCCAGCAGGAGCACTGTGTCTCAGGATGGACAATGTTTTGGGACACCTACATCATCCTCCTCCCAGGCACCTCCATCCCACCACCAAGGGCATCATCCCCACCTCACCTGCTCTTCCTCAGGCTCACCCTCCACCATGGGGGCCAGGATGGAGAGCTGGAGGACAGACCCCCCTCTCTGGTGCCAGACAGACACATTCCTCAACTTCTCCCCATGCAGGCATCTGTAGCAGGACAGTGACACAGGACATTCCAGGGCTGTCTCCAGGTTCTGGACATCCCTTTCCATCAGGACATCCTGCAGGACCCCAGGGTGTTTGGAGAAGGAGCCCCTACTTCCTGCCCCAGCAGCACTGACCCACGGCTGTTCACCACCATGAAGACCCTCCTGGAGTGTCCTGGCTGCTCCGTGGTGGTCATGTAGCACTGATCCACGTGGATCTTCATGGATATGCTGGGACTGAAGTGGACACTGGCTTCCAGGTGGATCATAGAGCTGGGGCTGAGCACTGGCAGCTTCTCTGGAGTGGCACTGGAGTCCTCTGGGAAGTGTGAGTTCAGTGTGACACCCGCAAACCTATCCCACCAGAGATGGGGGCACCAGACACATCCCAGACCACCATCCACCAGTGCCTTGGCCCCCATCCCTTCAGCTTCCCCCTTTCAGAGCCCATCCCATGTCTTAGCTCTGCCCCCCAGGCCTGCCTTCCCTGCTCTCCAGAGTTACAGCACCTTCCTGGACCCCCCTGGAGCTGAGAGGGACCATGTCACCCATCAGGGGCAGAGCTGACTCCCAAACCCTATTGTGGTATCAGGCACAGGATTGGGAACATCTCAGAGCCCTACACCCTCCACGAGGACAGGCAAGGAGTTCCTGCAGGGACAGCACCTTTCCTGGTGGTCCTAGTGCTGGGGCCAGCCAGGAGAAGGCACTGACTGCTGCTGGTTGAGCCCAAGGGTCTTGGCTGGACCCATCCCACGGTCTCATCCCACAGTGTCTTCCTGCAGCACCCCTAGTGCACTCACCATCCAGGAGCCTCAAGGTGAAGTTCATGCTGGGCTCCTCAGAGTGGGGGTGAGCAGGAATCCTCCCTGTCCCCATGCCTGAGGACATCACTGGAGCTGTCACCGTGTGACCAGGGGGCTCTGAGGCAACTGGAACCATGGTGGTCCCTACAAGGGGAGGGCTGAGCCAGTGGTAGCATGTCCCAGACACAGCAGACACATTCAGGCCCTCAGGTGTCCCCAGGACTGGTTGGGGACAGGTGGCAGCAGCACAAAGGCAGGGACAGCACCCAGGAGCACATCAGGGGCTCCTCTGTCCCCAGCCCCAGCCCAGCAGGAGCTCACCTGCACTACAGGAATACAGCAGGAGCAATCCCAGCACTGTGACCCTGCCCAGGGCTGGGGACAGACCCGGAGCTGCTCATGGGGTGGGACACCACCATCAGCAACCACAGACCCCACCAGTGCCTCTGATCCCCCCCACCCCAACCAGGCCCCACCAGCCCTGCTGGGACCTTGGGGGAGCTCCTGGCAGCCCCTTGCCCCAACCCTCAGGGCTTGGGATTGTTTTAGGAAGGCTCCTCTCCCCCAGGACAGTCCCCAGGTGACCATCAGGAACCAGCACTGGGAAAAGCAAGGGACACCCACCCCCCATCTCTCCCAGTACAAGCAGCAGGAGGATTGGGGGGGGATCCCAGCCCCACTCACCTGCCACCTCCAGCACAGCCCCACATGCCAGCACCAACAAGCACAGCTCCATCCCCAGGGAGCAGCATCCCCACCCCACCAGCTGGGGGTCTTTAAGGACTTGGGGCTGGGTGTCAATGGGTCCCAGCTGGCCCTGATGGGGCCAGGGGCTGTGTTTGGTCTCTGCAGCCATTGGCAGCCCCACACCTGGGGCTAGGCCCACCCCTCACACCTTCCCAGTCCCACCACAAGAGCCTGTGCTCATCTTCCAGTCCCCATTCCATCTCACAGTCCCAGTGCCACCACTCAGATTGGTCCTGCAGGTGGTCCTCAGCATGACCCCATACCCACCAGTTAGTCCCGGTCCCACTCTTGTAGTGATGCAATCCCCACACCTCCAGCAGCTGTTTTCAAATAGGGAAAGAGTTTCAGTTTACCTCTGACATTTTAGAAAGTTTACCTAGGTTCTTTCATAGCTTTCTGACAAGGACTGGCTCAGGCCCAAGACAGAAGCATCTATTAAATCTTGTCACCATTCTTCAAACCTTGTATCCCTCTTTATTGGCTGTTAGCCAGGTTATCCCTCCTAAAACATCAAGTATTTAAGAAAGAGCACAAAAAGAAAGAAAAAGGTTTTCAAGATGTCTTAGCAAAGTGTCTGAGGTTTTCTCAGGTGCCTGTGCACACTTAATTATTTGTTTTCTGCAACGTTTTGTTACTTTGTTATTTTTTCTTTATTAAACCCTTTGATTTACAAAACATCTTGGAAGAGCAGTCTAGCTAATCATTATAGCCATTTTTCTGCAAGGCTGGACCCTCAGAGTGTGGAGTTAAACCCACACATACTCACCAATCAGTCCTGTTCCCAGGTGTGGTGCTGGGCCTCCCATGTCATTGCTGTGGTCCCGCTCCTCAGCAAGGTGCAGATCCCACCACAAGGTCCCATCCCCACCAGCTGGTCCTGGTCCTGTGCATGGTGCTGCTCCCACTGTGTCATTTTACTCCTGCACATAGTCCTGATCCAACCAGTTTGCCCTGATCCCAGTCCACCACTTGGCCTGGTCCCATCACTCAGCCTTGGACCCTTGGATGTTCCTGGTCCCATCTCATGGCTCCTAAGCCCACCAGTTTCAACCCCACTCTTGACATGATCCCATGGCTCATTCCAGTCCCACCAGAGAGTCCCAGTCCCCAGCACCCCACCTTGTCCCATCACAGCTCTGCTTCCAGCTCTGCTGGAGAGGAAGACCACCTGGGAGCAGCAGTTTGGTCACAGCCAGGACAGAGACCTGGTGAAGTGCTTGTGTCCCTGGGTCCTGCCTGTCTCAGGTGTCCCCATCACATCCCCAACACCACACCACAGGCCTCCTCTGAGTGGGCTGCCCTGGTGGCCTGGGCACAGAGGGACAGGGAGTGTGGAGAAGTCCCAGTGCAAGTCCCATTGCCACCCCTGAAACGGGGTGCCCCCCATCAGCAGCAGAGCTGGAACGTGGTGGCACAGGTGGTTTGTGTCACCAGTGATGGCTGGTCCCATGGCTCTGGTGTCCCTGTGAAGCCAGCAGACCTTCCTGGGGGCACTTGCACACCATGGGGATGTTCCCCAGCACCCAGCAGGGACACTGGGGACAGACCCAGGCACCCCAGTTGCACTGAGGGTCTCATTCCTCAGCACTGCCTTAGGGACATGGGGCCCCCCACCCCCAGGACTGATGGGGACAGTTGTGCCAGGAGCAGGGACTGGCTGAGCATCCTGCTGTGGCTGTAAGAACATCCTTACCCCACCCATCCCATCCTGGAGAAGTAGGAGATGGCTGGAGACAGCTGGACGATCCTTATATCAAAAAACTACCAAATATACACTTATATTACAAAAGTAAATTGTTTTTTTTATTTCTGCTCTTTACAGAAGGAGCTGAACACAGGTGGGGGGACAAGGGGGTCCCTTTGTTGGGGGGGTGGCTCAGCCACAGGTGCCACCTGTGTGCCCAGCCAAGGCTACTCTCAGTGGGACACGGCGTCACCGGTGTCATCCAGCCCAGCTGGGACGCATGAGGTTTGTCCCCAAGGCAGGGAGGGGACTGGGGATGGCCCCTGCCCTCAGCATCCCCACCGTGCCCAGGATGGCATCACAGGGACAGTCCCACTGTACCCACTCCCATCTCCTCCCCATGCCAGTTGTCACCAGACCCTGTTGGCCTTTTGGGGTGTCTCCTGTGGGGACCAGGGCCACGGGGCCCCTCTAACTGGGATGATGGGGCACAGGGAGAGGGTGCCCTTTGCCACGGGGACCTGTTGATAAAGGCTGGGGCTTTTGGGGTGGGTTTTCCAATCTCCAATTGATTCCAGGTGGCTCTGGGTCACAGCCTGGCATGGAGTGATGGCTGTGGGCAGGCTGAGAACAAGCTGCATTCATCACACCCATGGGCTGAGGCAGTGCAGCAGGTTCTGACATTCCCACACCCCCAAACCAGGGCTCAGCAGGGTGATTTGAGGAGCCCTGGAGAGTTGGGTTCCCTGTGGGCATCTCTGCCCACCCTGGCCAAGGGAGACCCTCTACCACTGCTGTCCCAGCCCATCCCTGCCTGCAGCCAGCAACCTAGTGATGGATGTCCTGCTCCTGCTGTGACGAGGCCACATCCTTCATAAATCCCTCCCCCAGCTTTTCCATGGGGAAGGAAGAAGTGGATCCTGCAGGAAAACACCACCCCTGAGCCCCCAGTCCTTGACCCCACTGATGGAGGCAGAGTCTCTGCTCTCCTGCCTACGTTGGGGCTCTGCAAGAAGGTGATGGAGGATCCCCCCAAAAGTTCCCAGGCTCCAGAGCCTCCAGCCAGTTCCAAACCAAGAGAACCACGAGCAACAGAAACGAAAGCACCTGGTTCTTCCCCAGGGAAGCGGAGCTCCTGCCAGCCCCTACCATTTGAGGAAGTCCCGCACGTAGCTCCACAGCTTGGTGATCCAGAGGTTGGCCCCCAGGTCGGTCAGGTACTGTATTTCGGGCGTCAGCATCTTGCGGCACAGCTTCTGGTGCTTCTTGCTGATCTTCTTCTTCAAGTTGTACCCCAGGATGGTCTTCTCCCCCAGGGGCTGCCAGGGCTGCATGGAGGACTCCTGGATGGCGCTGGCATCCACGGCGTGCCCGCCATCGATGCAGATGCTGGACATCTTCTCGTTCTCCCTCTGCAGCTCGGCCACGTCCCTGGCCATCCTCTCCCTGCCGTAGGCCTCCACCTTGCGCCAAAAGGTGGCATTGAAGTAGCGGTAGAGCTTGGCGTCGATGAGGTTCCAGGTGGTCGCCTGCTCGTACAGCTCAGGGCTCAGCCGGGACACGGTGGAGCCCTTGCGGGCGTTGAGCTTGAAGTAGAGGACGTCCTCCAGCTGCCAACACAGCAGGTCCTTGAGCAGCACCAGCGACTCGTCGAAGTACTCGAGCAACATGACGAGGTGGAAGCGGCGGTCGATCTCCCGGATGTGCTCCTCCACCAGCGGGCTGTCGGCGTCCATGCCGCTGTCGTAGCCCAAGTCGAAGAACAGCAGGTTTTGGAGGTAGTGAGCGTTGAACCCGTTGGGGTCGTAGTAGTGCTGGGGGTCCCGGAGGAACTCGTCCAGCTTATCCTCCCCCGTGATCTTCCAGGTGAGGGGGATGATGGGCCCGAAGTAGTGGAAGGAGGACTCGAAGAGGTAGGCGGGGTCCCGCAGCACCGTCACGAAGGTGGCGTCGGGCGGCAGGAGCTGGCGCACCTCCTCGTAGTGGAAGCGCATGTGGTTGCAGATGATGTTGAAGCACACCCCGGGGCGGTAGTGCTGCACCTGGCTGCGCTCGAAGAAGGACGGGTAGTAGAAGTCGTTGCGGCCGTTGGGGAAGGCGAATTTCAGGCGGTGCTTCTCCCCGAAGCGGAAGAGGATGTTGAGGATGGTGCTGCTGGCCGTCTTGTGGGTCTTCATGAACATGACGTTGAGCTTGGGCCGGCAGCTCCAGCCCGAGGCGCTGCCCGTGCCGTTGGACGGGGATGGAGCCTGGATGGGGGACAGGTGGGAGGAGCAGGAGAAGGGCACGGGGATCCTGGGTGACAGAAGAGCACCATGGTAAGAGTGGCATTGTCACTTTGAAGGCTTAGGGATATTCTGTGCTGGAAGAGCTGGATATGGGGATGGGTTCTGCACCTGGGAATAGGTGCTGGACCTTGGGAATATATACTGACCTGGGAATGGGTGTTGGACCTGGGGACAGGTGCTGGACCTGGAAATGGGAATATGTGCTGGAAATGGAAATAGAGCAGGGAGTCTCCATGGGCAAGGCAATGGTGGTCCTGGCGGAGGTGACGCCAAGAAGTGCATTAAGGGGAGCTCTCCATGGCCACAACTCCACAGAGCGGAGCTGATAACATTTTTATGGGGTATGAGAGCTCTCAACCCTTTGTAGGATCTATGGAGGAGGCTTGGGAGCTCTCAACCCCTTGTAGGATCCATGGAGGAGGCTTGGGAGCTCTCAACCCCTTGCAGGATTCATGGAGGGGGGCCAGGGAGCTCTCAGCCCTTTGCAGGATCCATGGAGGAGGCTTAGGAGCTCTCAATCCCTTGTAGGATCCATGGAGGAGGTCAGGGGCCTCTCAACCCCTTATAGGAGTCATGAACTCCTCACGGGATCCATGGAGGAGATCTGGGAGCTCTCAACACCTTAAGGGAGCCAAAAACCTCTCATGGGATCTGTGGAGGTCTGGGACCACTCAACACCTTGTGGGATCCATGAAGGATCCAGCAAGGGAAATAAGTCCAGAGCCTGGCCCCACAGATGAGTTCATGGGCCCTGGAGGAGCATGTGAGGACACACGAGATGTTATCTGAGCTACCTGGGACAGCGAGCAGGGCCCACAGAGTGGAGTGACTCTGGACACCTGTAATGAACTCGCCAAACTGATCCTTAATAAGGATCCCATCCAACAGCACCAGGCTTGTGAGGCACGTGGACATTGTTTACAAACTTGGAGGTTAATTTGATGACAGGTGGCACGGCTGGGAGCTGAGCGCTGTGGAGCTCCAGCAATGAATAAACCCGAGACCTGGAGTTCTCTCCCTCTCCCTCTCCCCCTCCCCCTTTCTCTTCCCCTTTCCACCCAGGGGCAGTGAGTGGCCCAGGGTGTGTCCCCAGCCCTGCAGGGAGTTGGGGGCTACTTCCCCCCTGGCTGTGGGACAGGGTGCAGCCTCCAGCAGGAAAGGGACATCTTGGTGTGAAGCCACCAGGGCTTGGAAAGCCCCAGGGCCATCTCCATGTTCCCCACCTCCAGCTGGGGGTTCCTGGTGTGGAACAAGGAGGCTGAGCTGTGGCAGGGACACGTGGGGACCCCAGACTCACTCAGTGACGCTGACTTGCAGCGGGGGGATGGCGTAGGAGTAGAGCAGCAACATGAAGCTGGTCAGGAGGGTTCCCAGGACCAGCCCCTTGCACATGGACCTCCAGGGCTTCCCATGCCACAGCATCCTGGTCACCTGCAGCCAGAGAGGAGAGACGTTGGTCCCAGGGACACAGGGAGTGGGGGCTGTGTGGCTCCAACGAGGCACGTGGACATTCCATGGGCATGGCAATTCCCAGGCAAGCATCTCACTGGCGCCTGGCATGACCCAGCCATGGGCACAGTAGATCCGTGGCCCAGGCCCAGCGGCTCTGCCCGCCCAGCCGAGCTTTGCCCGCCCTGGGAAAACCGAGCGACTCCCAGGGTGACTCCCAGGCCCGGTGGGAGAGGCTGCAGGGCTGGGACTGGGGGAAGGGGGAGCTGGGCCACGGACAGCCCAGGGGCTGAGTGGGCAGCTGAGGGACAGAGTGGCCATTCTCCACTGGGACACCCCCAGCACCGGCAGGAGCTCCCTGAGGGCGCTGCGATCCATTTTCCCGGGAAAATCTGCAGGCCGGAGCAGGAGCTGCAGCAGCTCAGGATGTTTGGGTGCTGCAATACCCTCCCAGTGCGGCCTGTCCGGCCTTGCCAGCAGCACTGGGGGGCTCGGGGGCCCCTCTGGCCGTGGCAGCTCGGGCTGCCCAAGGGTGGGGGCAGGGACATAGAACTGGGGACACAGGGGTGCAGGCAGAACGGCACCCCCGAACACACAAAACACACAAAACACACCCACACTCACACAGGGCACACACAGGGGCACACACAGACACCCCCGGCCCCTCGTGTGCTCGTGTGTGCACCAGGACATGCACACATTAGTGCATGTTCATACACACACACACGCACACAATGTGCACACACATCAGTCCTGTTAACACACACACACACGTGTGCACACAGACACACACACACACACACACAGACACAAGCTCACAGAGCCCCTGTTCCCGCTGTCCTCTCCCCAGCGCGCCCTCCGTGGCCCCCATCCCTGTCCCCTCCCTCCTTCCGGGACGCGAGGGTCACCCTCACTGTGACACCGCATTGCAGCAGGGCCGTCCCCTGCGGCAGGACACGGGGACACGGGGACACGGGGACACGCCACCCGTGACAGCAGCCCTCCACAGCAGAGCTCCGCGCCCGGCAGCCCCCCCGAGCTGGGGGCTGAGCCCCCCCGGCCCTGCACCCCCGTTTAGCGGCGGGAGCAGCATCACCTGCCTGCCCCAGCTCCCGCTGCTCCCGCTGCTCCACATCCTCCGGAATCCTTCGGCCAAGGCTGGCTGCGCTCCCACTGAATAACACCCCCCAAAAAAATACCCGGTCCCCCATCCCCGTCTCACACCACCCCCTCAGCACCTCAGACCTCCCGCGGATATTCCGGTGGGATGAAATCCCGCTGCGATGAGCCGTGGGTCACAGCCCGGCATATCCTACTCCACCGAGCCCCCGAGGCAAAGCCCCCCCGGTTCCCGGCTCGTCCCCAGCACCCGGCGGTCCGCCGCGGTTACCGGCGCCCGGCGATCCCGGGATGCCGCTGCTGCCGCTGCTCCCCCGCTCCGGCCCCCCCGGGTCGGATCGCCTCGTGCTGCCGAGATTTCCAGCTCGATGAATAATGAATGGAAAATGCAACCGGAGCCCCGGGCTGCGGCCGGGTGCTGGGCACAGCGCCGCGGACAGGGAGGGAGCTGGGACAGGGGCACCTGGGGCACCCGAAAAGCTCATCCAAGTCCCCCCTCTACTTCCCCTGGAGCCGGGACCGCTGGATCAGGCAGGGCTGGTGCATCCAGCCTCTTCCCGAGTGGTTTTCATATGGATGTGGGGGTGCATGGTGTCAGCACGGGGGGGAGCAGGTGGCTCAGACTATATCCCAAAACCACCGTGTGGGTGGGAATGCCAGAGGGCTCCATATGCCCAGGAGCAGCAGAAGTTCAGTTTTACACGGTAGCTGTGATTCCATCACAGTCACCACCTGGCACCACCTGGAAAAGCTGCTGGACAGGGCTGGAGAGACACCCACTTTTGTGGGTGCTGCCAGGCGAGAGCAGAGCTGGCACCAGCTCCACTGGAGTGAGTGACATGGCACCATGAACCCCTCTGATAAGTCCCAGTGGATCCCAGTGAGTCCAGATGGATCCCAGTGGATCCTGATAGATCCCTAGGGGACCCTCCCAAGCTCTCAGGACCACACAGCACCCCACTCTGGAGCTCTGGGATGCCAAGGGGATGCCTCGTTCCACCCTGCCTGCCTCCCTGGGGTGGTTCTGGCAAACACTTCCCAGCCAAATACTCTATTGACTTTGCCTTCAGTGAGCAGCTTAATTATTAATAGCTTGTTAGGAAAAACGTGGTGTGCTGGGTGCTCTCCTGGGGCTCCCACGGGTAGGAGCTGGCCGTGGCGCCAGCCGGCTGAGATGCCCAGCCGGAGAGCATGGCTGCACCCACCACCTCCTCCAGAGTCACCCCTGGGCCAGGCCAGCAGCTCTGCAGCCCCATCTCCATGTCCCAGCAGCTCCCCATCTCCCTGGGGGCATCCCAGAGTCTGCTTTTGGGTTTTCCCTACAGATCAATTTTTTTACGGCCAAGCCCCTGCCATACACAAGGTGCATGCACCTGCTTGCTCCTGATCCCACAAATCCATGGACACACTGTTTTCCACAGGCCCCATCCCACACAGGCATGACACTTCCCTCTCCCTCTGTCCCCTCTGTTCTCCCCAAATTCTCCCCATAGAGCTGCTTCCTGAGCATCCCACTGCCCCCCCAGCATCCCAACACCCTCTAGGCATCTCAACACCCCCTCAAGCATCCCACTACCTCCTTATCATCCTGCTGCCCCCCCTAGCATCCCACTGCCTCCCAAGCTATACGACAAGCATTCTGCTGCCCGCTTTCCATCCTGCCACCCTCCAAGCACCCCACCACCTCCCCCAGGCATCTCGATCCACCCCCTCCCCCCCGCCTCTCGAGCCCCCCCCCCCCCCCCCAGCATCCATCACCTTTTCCTCTGCCTGCACCGCTGGCGCTGGGCCGTGCCTCTGCTCTCCTGTGCTGACCGGGGTGCCAGGGGAGCGGGCGGCACGGGGCGGGGGTGCCGATGCTGCTCCGACATGGAATAAGCTCTTCCCGGGCAGCTCCCCGCAAGTGCCGGCTTTTCCAGAGCCTCCCCACTGCACCGCGGTGTTTATGGCATCACCGGGATCGCGGCCCTGGCTCGCCGCCCTGGGAAGGGGGAACGGGACAGGAGTGGGAGCGGCCGGCGGGGGGGGGCAGCAGAATGCTTGTCGTATAGCTTGGGAGGCGG
>JANPWX010019961.1:0-13768 GCA_024734555.1 Trochalopteron elliotii
GGAGTGGTTGGGGACAGTTGGAGGGGATAGAGAGGGCTGGAGGGGACAGGGATGGATGGTTGGAGGGGATGGAAATGGTTGGAGGAGATGGGGACAGCACAGGGGACAGGGATGGCTGGAGAAGACAGGGGTGGCTGGAGTGGATGAGGACAGAGATGGCTGGAGGGAACAGAAATGGATGGAGGGGAGAGGGATGGCTGGAGAGGATGGCAGAGGGAATAGGAACAACAGAGAGCATGAGGGTGGCTGGAGGGGTTGGGAGCAGCGACAACTGGAAGGGATGAAGGTGGGGATGGGGACAGCACCCTGGGCTCCTCCCACAGGAGGGCTGAGTGACTCTAGGGCTTCATGCCCTGCTGACCCCCTCCCTGCCTCCCTCCCACAGGCTTTGGCACCTACCCGGGGCGCAAGCGGGGTGCCGTGCACCCCCAGACCGTCAGCTTCCCGTGCCCCGCCTGCCAGCGGGACGTGGACCTGGGCGAGCGGGGCCTGGGCAGCCTCTTCCGCAACCTGACGCTGGAGCGGGTGGTGGAGCGGTACCGGCAGACCATCAACATCAGCGCGGCCATCATGTGCCAGTTCTGCAAGCCCCCGCAGCTGGAGGCCACCAAGGGCTGCACGGAGTGCAAGTCCAGCTTCTGCAATGAGTGCTTCAAGCTCTACCACCCCTGGGGCACCCAGAAAGCCCAGCATGAGCCCACGCCCCCCACCCTCACCTTCCGCCCCAAGGTACGGCCTCCTCGTGGGTCCTCCTGCCCTGATGGGGGATTAAGGCTGAGAGAATTGTGATTGTTCAGCCTGGAGAAGAGAAGCTTTGGGGTTACCAAATTGTGGCCTTCTAGTGTCTGAAAGGAACTTTTGGAAGGATGGGGCAAGGCTGTTTACAAGGGTCTGGAATGACAGGACTGAGGGCAACGGGTTCAGATTTAAAGAGAGTAAATTTAGGTTAGATATTAGGAAAAAATTCTTTTAGCAAGGGTGGTGCAGTACTGGAACAAGTTGCCCATGAAAGTTGTGAATGCCACATCTCAGGAAGTGTCCAAGGCCAAGGTGGGGCTCTGAGCAATGGGGTCTAGTTGAGGATGTCCCTGCTGATGTCAGGTGGGTTGGAACAAGATGATCTTCAAGGTCCCCTTCCAACTGCAAGCATTCTGTTATTCTAAGATCTGGGGTGCAGGGGTGGGACTCTGCAGGGGTGGAGGAGGGTGCAGAGCTCTGCTAAGCCCCCACTGTGCCTGCACAGGGGCTGATGTGCCCGGAGCACAAGGAGGAGGTGACTCACTACTGCAAGACCTGCCAGCGGCTGGTGTGCCAGCTCTGCCGCGTGCGCCGCACCCACACCAGCCACAAGATCACCCCGGTGCTCAGCGCCTACCAGGCCCTCAGGGTAAGGGCTGCTGAGGCCAGGCTGGGGCTCTGTGGGGAATTGGGGGCACCACAGAGCCCCAGTGCAGATGGGGGGTGTTGGGCAGGGGCTGCCAGCACCACATCTCATCACCTTCCTGCAGGAGAAGCTGACAAAGAGCCTCGCCTACATCCTGAGCAGCCAGGACACGGTGCAGACCCAGATTGCTGAGCTGGAGGAGACAGTGAAGCACACAGAGGTAAGGGCAGAGGGTGCCTCTCTGTCCCTGAGCTGTCCCTAGGCAGGAGTGGCACAGCCAGCCCAGTGCCCTCTGGTCCCAGGACATGCCACACGCTGACCCTGCCATATCTGTGCCTGGCAGGTGAACGGCTCACAGGCCAAGGAAGAGGTGTCACAGCTGATCCAGGGGCTCTGTGCCATGCTGGAGGAGAAGCGGGCCACGCTGCTGCAGGCCATTGAGGAGTGCCAGCAGGAGCGGCTGGCCAGCCTGCACGGCCAGATCCGGGAGCACCAGGCCATGCTGGAGAACTCAGGCATGGTGGGCTATGCCCAGGAGGTGCTGAAGGAGACTGACCACCCCTGCTTTGTCCAGGCTGCCAAGCAGCTGCACAACAGGTACTGGGCTGCGGGCACAGGGCTGCTGGGGTTGTTGGGGCCCTCTGGTGCCTGAGGTGGCACCCTGACATCTCCATTCTCCTGTGCTGCAGGATCCTCAGGGCCACCGATTCGCTGCAGAGCTTCCGTCCTGCAGCCAACGCCTCCTTCAGCCACTTCCAGCTGGATGCCAGCAGGGAGCTGAAGCTGCTCACTGACCTGGCCTTCATCCGAGGTAAAGGCAGCGGGACCCGGGCACCGGCTGTGCCCCGTGCCAAGGCGCAGCCCCCGTGGGCAGAGCGGGTCCCTGCCCGCCTCGGAGCTGCAGCTCAGCCACGGCTGCCCAGGGCCGTGCCCGGGCAGGTGCTCGCGGATCTGCCAGTGCCCCCTCCCCGTCAGGGACAGCCCCCGCCCCAGCAGCCCCCAGAGATATCCCTGCCCTGCCCTGTGCCAGGGCGTGTGGGCCAGGGGCAGGCAGGCAGGGCCATGGTGCCAGGTGAGGGCAGCAGGAGTGCCGGAGGGTGAGTACGGAGCTGCCCCATGCCGGGCAGGCGCTTCCCGCAGGGCAGGAGCCGCGTGGCCCTGCCGGACCCGCTGGCGACACGTTTCAGACCTGCTTCTACCTCTCTTTGTTTATAGGCTGCGGCCGCTGCTGAGGCGTCACCGAAGTAACTGAGGCAAGTCACACCCCTGCCCCAGAGCCGCCCCACTCTCTCTTCCCATCCCTCCATCCCTCCATCCTGCTCCCAGCCCGGCCCCGCTCCGCTGCCATCCTCCATCCCCGTCCTGCCCGCTGGTGTTGGCAGCCGGTGGCTCTGCCTCCTCCATCTGCCGCTGCTCCTCCTGCCCTCCCACCCCCTCTCGCCACATTTCCATCCCCATCCTCGCCCCATTTCCGTCCCACTCCTTGCTCCATTTCCATCCCCTTCCTTGCCCCATTTCCATCCCCTCTTGCCGTTTCCATTCTCTTCCTCGGCCCATTTCTGTCCCCTCTCACTGTGTTTCCATCCTCTTCCCCACTCCGTTTCTGTTCCACTCTCACCCCACTTCTGTCCCATTCATCACCCAATTTTCTGCCCCTTCCTCCTCCCATTTCCGCTCTCCCTTGCCCCATTTCAACCCCATTCTTGCCCTATTTCCACTTTCTTCTCATCCTGTTTCCATTCCCCTACTTTCCATTTCCATCCCAGTCTCACCCCATTTCCATCCTGTTTCTCACTCCATTTTCTTTCTCTCCTTGCCCAATTTCCACCCCTCTTCTTGTTTGATTTTTTTCTCCCTTGTCCCATTTCCATCCCCTTCCTTGCCCCATATCTGTCCCCGCCTTCACTCCATTTATGTTCACATTCTTCCCCCATTGATGTTCTTGTCTGCATCCCATTTCTGTCCCACTCTCACCCCATTTCCGTCCTCTGCCTCACTCCATTTCCACCTTCTCCTCATCCCATTTCTTTCCTCTCTTGCCGCATTCCCATCTACCTCCTTGCCCCATTTCTGTCCTGCTCACCCCTCTTCTGTCCCTTTGTGCATCCCGTTCCCACCTTGTCCTTGCCCCATTGTTGCCTCATTTCCATTTTTCTTCTCTCTGTATTTCCATCCTACTCTCACCCATTTCTGTCCTCTTCCCCTCCCCATTTCCATCCATCTCCTTGCTCCATTTCTACCTCCCTCCTCATCCTATTTCTCTTCTCTTCCTTGCCCCATTCCCATTCTTTCCTCACCCCTCTTCCAGCTGCCATTCCTTCATCTCTCCTCCCCACCCTGCCTCTGTTCCTGCCAATACCTTCTACTACCCTCCATCCCCATCTCCTCCTCCTCTTCTTCCACTGCCTCCATTCTCTCTCTCTCTCTCTCTCTCTCTCTCCTCCCTCCTGACTTGCACTCGGCCTGTCTGGTCCCTGGAGCCCCACAGCAGCAGCTCCTCTGTCTCCCTGACTCTCGCTCTCCTCCGGTGCCGACACACGGTCTCCGCAGTCAGACCCCTCTAGACTCTGCTGGTTGTGCGTCCGTCCGTCCGTCCGGCATCCCGGAATGCCCCTTCCCTGCGTCCGGCCGCCTCCCCGCCTGCGGGGTGGGGGATGCTGCCTGATGCCCGCCGCTGCCTCTCCCTGCAGCGCCCGAGGCCCCCGTCATCGACACGCAGCGCACCTACACCTACGACCAGATCTTCCTGTGCTGGCGGCTGCCGCAGCACTCGCCGCCCGCCTGGCACTACACGGTGGAGTTCCGCAAGACCGACGCCAAGGCCAAGGGGCTGAAGCTGTGGCAGCGGCGGGAGGAGGTGCGGGGCACCTGCGCCCTCGTCGAGTACCTGGACACCGACAGCGTCTACGTGCTCCGGGTGAAGGGCTACAACAAGGCGGGCTTCGGGGACTACAGTGAGGACATCTACCTGCACACGCCGCCCGCCCCGGGTGAGAGGGGTTGGGTGCTTGGATCAAGCCATGGCGGCCCGCTGTGCTGTCCTGCTCACCTTCCTCCTACTCTTCTCCTCCCCACAGTCCTCAACTTCTTCCTGGACAACCGCTGGGGCTTCAACCGGGACCGGCTGGCCATCAGCAAGGACCAGCGCGCGGTGCGCAGCGTCCCCGGCATCCCCATGCTCTTCGCGGCCGAGCGCCTGATGACCAGCTGCCACCTGTCCATCGACCTGGTCATCGGCGACGTGGCCATCACCCAGGGCAAGAGCTACTGGGCCTGCTGCGTGGACCCCAGCTCCTACCTGGTGAAGGTGGGCGTGGGGCTGGAGAGCAAACTGCAGGAGTGGTTCCAGGTTCCGCAGGATGTGGTGAGCCCCAGGTGAGCGGGGTGGCTTGCGGGGGGGTCCAGGAGGTTCTCTGCCTGTTCCCACCTTCCCAGCAGGTGCTGGGGTGTGGGGGGACCTCCAGCTTGTCCCGTGGGTGTTGGCACCAGGACTCACCTGTCCCACCTCCGCAGGTATGACCCCGACAGTGGCCACGACAGTGGGGCAGAGGACACAACGGTGGAGGCACCTCCTCCCTACGCCTTCCTCACCATCGGTATGGGCAAGATCCTGCTGTCGCACGGCTCAGCCCTCACGTCCCGAGACCCCAACGGCTGCACCGTGCCTTTGCCCCCACGCATCGGCATCTGCCTGGACTATGAGCAGGGCAAGGTGAGCTTCTACGACGCCGTCTCCTTCCGCGAGCTCTGGGAGTGCGGCGTGGACTGCTCGGGGCCCGTCTGCCCCGCCTTCTGCTTCATCGGAGGCGGGGCCCTGCACCTCCAGGAGCTGGTGGCCAACAAGCAGGAGCGGAAAGTGACCATCGGGAACTTCGCCAAGCTGGACTGAGCCATGCCCGCGGTCCCCACACGCCGCCGGCTCTGCCCCCGGGGCACCCCGCGAGCGCCAGGGCCTGGGGGGACACAAGTGGCCAGGGAGCAGAGCATAGCAGAGGCGGCCCCGGCCCTGCCACCACTGGGGACAGGCCAGGTGTTTGTTTTGTGGGATGGGGGAGACGGGGACAGCATTGCCGTCCCCTCCTCACCCTGTCTGCCTGCCCCTAGCTCCAGCTCAGCCCGAGGCTGCTCTGGGGCTGTGGGCAGGGCTGGCAGAGGGTCAGCCCTGGAGATGGGTCAGGGAGGGGGACGGGGCTGCACAGGGAGGGGGGTGGAAAGTGACAGTGGGGTGACAGTGGAGGGGAGAGGCTGGGTGCTGGTTGGGATGGGGGAGGCAGCTGGGGTGGGGGAGAGGGCGGGGGGAGGCTGGGCTGGAACAAGGTGTGAAGATGTTTTGTAAAATGGCTCATTTTCAACATGGATCATCTGGCTGCAGCCAGGCACAGCCCCTGGACACAGCCAGCGTGGGGTCCCTCCCCCCCATGGGCTGCTGGGCACCTCAGTACCTCCTGCTCTGCCCTGCCCTTGGGCAGCAACGTGTCTGGCCAGCCCTGCACGTGCTCTGGGGGCCACACTTGGCTCTGTTACACCACTCAGTGCCCAACTGCACATGGCCGGGGTGGGCTGGGCCTGCTGGGTCTGGATCTGACCCGATGGGGAGCCCCAGCATTGTGGGGGCTGTGCCAGCAGTCCCACACCGGGATCCCGCTGAGCTGCTGTCATTTCTCTTGGGTTCTGTTACAACAAACGCTGTATTTTCATGGTTTCCTACAATAAACTGCGATGCCAGACTCCTCCAGAGCCTCCCTGCCACAGGGGGGCCGCGGGGCCAGGCTGTCCATGGGGCCAGACTATGCATGGGGTTGGGGTGCCAAGGGAGCAGGAAGCCCTGGCTCTGCGTTGGCTGTGGATCTAGGGACTGTGGGGTCACGGGGCTGTGCTGCTGGGCTGGCCATGGGGCCCTGAGACCAGGCTGTCCAGAGGTGTGCCTGGGACCAGGGGCCATGGGGCCAGGCTGTCCTTTGTGCTGTGGCCAGCAGGTGCCAACCCTGCCCAGCCCGGGCAGTGCTGACGTGTCAGGTCCTACCCCTGCTCTGCCCAGACACGTGGTCACTGCCACCCTGTCACAGGGTGTCACGGGGCTCCTGGACCAGCCATCTCCCCACTGGGCCTAGAACAAACTCCTGCAGCATTGCTGGGGAGTCCCAAGGGTGACCAGTCCAGCCAGGGAGGCTGAGGCATCTTCTCAGGGTGGGTATTGGGGCTGGACTCCCCACCCAGGTACTCTGCATGGCAGGTGGAGGGGCAAGGGGCAGGGCCCTGCCTGGGTGAGTGCCTGTCCCTGGAGATCCCAGCCCCTAAGTTGGAAGGGGAGGGTACCACATAGCTGAGCTCTCTGTGAACAGGCAACTCTTTGTAGGACCCAGCCCTGCAAATCAGGCCCCTGTTCTGATTCCTGGGGCCCTGTCTAGGGCTGGGGGGGCTGAGTGGGGCAACAGCAGTCCCAGGCACACCCCATGCCCTATGGGGCTCTGCCCTAGGTGCTCAACCCCCATGCCCAGCTGGCAGAACAGATCTAGGGGCAGGGGATGCCACACTGCCAGAGTCCTCATTAGTGCACCTCCCACCCCCACAGTCTCAGGGCACCCCTGTGCCTCAGAGACCCCCAGCCCCTTGCCTGCACCCCAGCACAGCTCTGATAGGTCCCAGTACATGCCAGGGCTCCCGGGCACCTGGCACAGCCACGGGCCCCACCCAGAGCCCACAGTGTGGCCAAGGGATCCATCAGCTGCCCGCTGCTGGGCTGGTCCTGGGGCTGTTCCCGGCCAAGCACTGGCTCCATGCCTGCGACCACATGGGCTTTCTTTGGGGAAGGTTTGGTTCCTTGTTTTTCTGCCTTTTCAGTGGTTGCCAAAACACTCCCAGTGCCCAGGAACAGGCCCAGCTCAAACTAGGGCTGCCAGGGGGCCACCACTGCGTTCCAAGGATGGCTCTTCCCAAGGTTTGTGCCCTGGCACACAGCCCCCTGGTGCTGTCATGCTGCCTCTCCTTCCAGCACCCCCCAGAGCCTTTCTGGGGCTTTCTGGGGCTCACAGAGTTTGAAAGACCCCGAGCCTGGACAGGCAGGGGAGGGAAGCAGGACATGCCACGTGCACACAGTGACACACGTGCAGCTGCACGGCCATGGCACCGTCACATTCCGCCTGTGCAGCCGTGGGGCAACCGGACGTGTCAAACGAGACACGTTTGATTGTGAACAGAAACCAGGAGGGGTTTCTGCTCAGGCAGCAGGAGGGGTGAGAGGGATGGAGTCTGGCAGGATATGTCACATCCAGAGACATCCAGGGATGCAGTGACACCCCCAGCGCCAACGCCAGGATTGACTGGGATGGGAAACGAGAGCCACCACCCAAGTCAACACCTGTGTGGGTGACAGCCACGTCAGGGGAGTCACTGTCCCAGAGAAGAAGCCCCCCAGCCA
The DNA here is from genome assembly GCA_024734555.1 of Trochalopteron elliotii. Lineage (NCBI taxonomy): Eukaryota > Metazoa > Chordata > Aves > Passeriformes > Leiothrichidae > Trochalopteron > Trochalopteron elliotii. Next base: position 7,803 of record JANPWX010019961.1, read on the forward strand.
CACCACGGCACAGCCCTGGGGACACATGACTGCCCCCATCCTTTTATTTTAACTGTGATAAATATACCCCGGCCGAGGACCTGCCACCCCGCCGAGCCGAGCCCGGCACCAACACCCCGCAAATAGAGATATTTATATAAAATAACACCACAAAAAGAGCCATTGAATCCCCGGGGGTGAGCGCAGGGGGAGCACGAGCCCAGTCCTCCACCCCCGGCACAGGGTTGCAAAGCCAAGCGAGTGCGGGGACCGTGGGGTGTGCGGGACCCTCCCTCCGACCCCCGATCTTTGTTCATCCAGTTCTGTCATGTGCATGAATCCAGCTGCTCCAGAACCATCCGGCTCCCGCTGCCCACGGCGAGGGGCCGAGCAGCACCGGGGGATGTGCCAGGAGCCGGTGCTGCTCCCCCGGGAGTGGGGGGCTGCGGCCGCCCCCTCCCCTCGGCAGCCGCCCTCCTTCCCAGCGCGCCCATCAGAGGTTGTCTGAGCCGGCGGCGGGGTTGGTGTAGGTGAAGGTGCCGGCCCTCTTGGTGCTGCTGCCGGCCACCTTGGCGGGGAGGAAAAGTGAGAAGGTGTCAGGACTGGGCTGAGCCCCCAGCCCGGGGCAGCAGAGGAAGGTCTGCACCATCTCCACGGCCACTACGAGCAACCAAAAATTGCATCTTCCCATCGTGGTGGGGTGCTGCCCCCAGCCATGGGCACTGTGGCCACCCTGGGGCCCCCAGGGACACCCCAAGTGCCCCCCCGTGCGCAGGAGGAGCCGCGATGGCCGCGGCCGTGTTCCCGCACGATAAGCCGGCCTGGCGAGTGTGAAGGTAAATATTTACCCAGGCCCCTGGTATTTGCACAGGGTGAGCTGCTCGCACGGAGCCAGAGCAGCTGGACACGGCCCCCGCCCACAGCCCCGCGTGGGGGGAGCACAGAGCACGGGGCGATGGGGCGGCCCCCTGTGCCTCAGATCGCCTTGGAGAGCCCTTTGCGCCTCCAGGCAGCTCCCGGCGCCACACCTGCAGCTCCAGTTTCGGAGCTGCTGGTGCGGGATGAGGGGCGCTGGCTACGGGAATCACCTCCTCAGCCTCCCATCAGCTCTGCAGCGCCCCAAACCTGCTCCCCACCCATGGCAGAGGATGCTGTGACAGCAGGAGACCTGAGGGTCTGGCTGGGACGCAGCAGAGCAGCAGAAGGCAGTGAGGCCCCTGACGCCGCTGGGGCTGGGCACAGGGACAGGCTGCCCAAGGACGCGGGGAGCTCCCCGGAGCCAGGCCGGGTCTGCCCGCGCCGGCCGCGCACCCGCTCCGAGCGCTGCTCCAGCCAGGCGTGAATGTTGCAGTCACCTCCTGGCGAGGGCGGCGTGGGACGAGCTCCCCGGACACCTGTCCCTGCCATCTCCGTTAGCCATTCACCCAGAACCCAGGGGATGCACCCCTGCCCTCGCAGCAGCCGGGACCCCAGGGATGGGGCTCTCACTCTCACCTGGCTGTAGGGGTTGGGTTTGCTGTTGGGGGACACATAGCGCCCATGGCTCTGGTACTGGAGGTATTCAGCCATGGGGTGGTAGGAATCTTTCTGGCTGAGCAGGTCCAACTTCCCTCGGCTTTTCCGGCGGCAGGTGCAGGTGGACTTGGGGAGAGAGAAGGGGTCATGGCTTGGCCATTGTGGGGACAGGGACAGGGACAGGGACAGGGACAGGGACAGGGACAGGGACAGGGACCATCAGCAGAATGCAGGTGAGGACTGGGGTGGGGATGGGGCCTCACCATTAGGAGGAGACAGGTGAAGATGCTGACCAGCAGCAGGATGCTGACCAGGACCAACAGAGCAATGGCCCAGTCTGGGACCATGGGCACTGGAGCTGGGGATATCACTGCTGCAGAGCCTGAAAGGAACAGAGCTGTGTCTGCACCACAGGCAGTACTGGGGCAGAACCCTGAGAGATCCCTGGGACAGGACACCAGGGGCTGAGCCCTCCTGCGTGGAATCTACTTGCTCTTCCCAGTGCTGCCTGACACTGGGAATGTGCACTGGCTCCACTCACTGCAAGCCCCAAGCCCATCACAGCACCAAGTAGGCTCCCTGCCTCAACCAGAACAGAGCAATGCTTATGGAGCCCCCCAAGCTTCCCCCAGGATCCATCCCTCCTCCCTCCCCAGCCTGGATTCTCCTCTCACTCTGGATGCTCTCCAGCTGTAGGCCCATGATGAAACCATTCTGGTCCAGGCTCTTCCTCAGGCGCTGCTCAGCAGCGTCGGGAGTGACGGCATCGCTTCCATTCCCAAAAACGAGGGTGGACTGGACCTCCACCGAGCCTGGGCTGCAGGAGAGGAGACATCAGCACCTGGATTGCCCCCTTGAGGGTCTACATACCAGGGGGATACACTGCAATATCCCAGCCCCACTGGCGCTGCTGCTGCTCACCTGTACTGCAGCTCGCTGCACCCGGTGTAGGTCTGGGTGCCCATGCAGCCCTCGCAGCCAAAGACGTGTTCAAACTGGAAGGAAGCATTGAGGTCACGGCCACCTCCCCACAGACACCCCCCCTTTCCTGTCTCCACGCAGAACTGGCCAAGCAGCTGAAGCCACTGACAGAACAGATGCTCGGGGCGCTTCCATGGAACACCCCAAGGTGAGGTAGCTCCTCCCCAGCACAGCCCAGGGCCTCTGCTGGCAGGGCTGGGACTCACCATGGTCAGAACAGTGCTGCTCAGGCTCCTGTACTCCTCTGATGCTGGGTCACGCAGGCTCTCGTTGAAGCTCCTGTTGATAATGCGGAAGGACAGTGGGACACGGACGAGCAGCTGGACGGCAGCAGGCAGCTGGGCTGTGGTTTTGCTGGGGTTGGGACCACCCCAGGTGGGGGTCTGCCTGGGAGCCGTGCTGCCCTCAGATGTTATCTGGGTGGGAAAGACCTGAGCACTGGTGCTCCCGTTGCCTCTGGTGCTGCCATCCACGGTGGGACTGGCAGAGCTGCCGTTGGTGCCGAAATGAGGCACCCAGCTGCTGCTGTTTGAGGTGACATTGACACGGGGGATGGCTGGGCTGCTGTGGACAGGCACCACAGTGCTGTTGGATGTGGCATTGCCCGTGGAGTGGTTGCCAAATTTGAAGTTCGTGGTGTTTGTGCCAGGCAACACGGTGGCATAGGGGAAGCCGGTTTGGGGCCGGCTGCCCCCTGTGCTTTTGGGGAATATTTTTGGCAACAAGGTGGAGGTGGTGGTCGTTTCTGTGGTCATTTCCATGGTCGTTTCAGTAGTTTCCATCTCCATGGTTGTCTCTGTAGTCAGGGCACACATACCTGGAAGAAACCCCGGGAGTCAATGGCTGCAGCTCAGTTAGGGAAGGTTTTACCCGAAACAGCTCATCAGCTGGGCACTGTGGGAAGCACCACAACCTCCAGGAGCCGACAGCCAGTGGCTCTGTCTGCCCACGAGGCTAACAAGACCTTCAGCAACACCCCACAATTGGGGCTGGTGCTGGGCACTTGTGGCACCACCAAGGGTCCAGGTGGAGCTGGCTGGGCACTGACATCATGACCAGCCCTGCAGACGCCTCCATCCTGGGGTGTCCCTGACATACTGGAGGCTCAGGCATACCACCCACTAAAGCCCCCCTTGCTGTGGGTGACAGGCTGGGGTGCTCCCACGCCCTCTGGACCTGCCTGGCCTGGCTGGAGTCCAGTACAGGCAGCTCCCGGGCAGGTTCCCAGCGGGTGCTGCAGGAGCCGGCGGCACTGGAGGAGAGCCCGGGCTCCGGGTGCTCACCGGGACACACCTGCATTCCAAGCTGCAAGCCCCGGGCACAGCCTGCTCCGGCTGGTCCCGGCACAGCCCAGCCCTTGGCCGAGCCCTTCGGACACGGCAGAGGGGCTGCAGTCTGAGCCCCCACGTACCAGCTTTCCTGGGGACAACCAGCCCCGGCTCGCTGGACCCTGGAGGTGGAACGGGAGAAGCGACAATATCCCTTGATGCCAGGATGCCACTGGCTCCGGTATCCCCTGGTCCCCGCTTTGAAAGGGATCCCGCTCTGCTCCCCCTGCCTCGGTAACTCCCCGCCTGCCCGGGTCCCAGCCCGGGTCTCTCTGGCTCCGGGTACCGCCGACCCCAGCCCCTCACCTGTGCCCAGCACCAGCAGCAACAGAAAAGCAGTGAACGCCATGGGCTTGTCCGGGGGGAACCGGCGCCTCGCGGGGCTCGGCGGCGGCTGCTCTCCCGTTAGCTGGTGGCACACGCCTCAATCCAGGGATCCGGAACTGGCAGCTCGACAGCGGCCAGAGCTTTATAGAGCACCTGGAGCAGGTGGAGAGGCCCCACCCCGCCTCCGGCTCCAGGGAGGGGGGTCGTTCTGCCCCACTTGGCACTGGGGTGCCACCCCTCCGATGGGGCCCCCGCAGCATCAGGTCCCCAGGGGGGGTCCCTCGCGCTTTCCTGGCTTGGGGGGGCACCGCTGGCAGCACCCCTGTGCCGTGGGCTGACCCAGCCTCGGGTAGGGGCACAGGGCGGGATAGTAGCCAAGCATCCTGGGGCAGAGGCGGGAGCAGCATCTGCCTGGCTTCCCTGGGCTGAGCCACGGGCCCCAGGACCTATTGAGGAGCACGTGGCAGGGCACATAGGGGACACGGAGTACCCCAGCCCTTTGTGCAGGGGGGGCCTCATCCTCTGGCTCAGCCCAGGGTTAATCATTACCGGCTGGTCATCGCCTCGCCCTACACTCAAATAAACACCAGTGACCCCCCCGAAATGCTTACGCAGGTACAGCCCAGGGCCCCACGACATCCCAATACCTCCCAGTAACCTGCCTCCAGTTCCCAGGGCCCCCCAACAGGCACAAAGCCCCATCTCCATTCAGGACACGGGTGATGCCGGGTGCTGCACCGGGTGCCAATGCTCCACCCCAGAGGTAACGGGCACCACCCGTGCCTGGGTGCAGGTGACATGTGCTCCTGGCATGGATGGGCATCAAAAGCTACTGTGACAACAGTAGCTCTGCAGGGCCCCTGCCCTGCAGAGAGTCCTGATGTCTGGGAGAGCCCCAATCTCTCAGGAGGGTGTTGATTCCCATGAGGGTCCCAGTTTCTGGGGAGGCCCTGGTCAGGGTCCCCATACCTGGCTCCTGGCCAGCCTCATGTGAAGCTGAAGTGCCACCCCAGTCATGCCAAAGGTTTCTGAGGTAGTGCCGAGAAGGGGAGCAGAGAGAGGGGACCCTCTGTGCTACAGCGACATGAGGGCAAGGGATGGATGGCCCAGGTTTCAGTGCAGGTGGAATGGGACCCAGCAGCACTCTGTTCCCCCCACAGTGGCCACAGCCTTGGCAAGCCGGGCCACATGCAGGCAGGTGCAGGCAAGTGCAGGCAGGATACAGCAGCAGCTCTGGGCAAATATGTCCTTCCCAAAAGGCCTCACCACAGGAATGGCTCTCCCCATGCAGTGATGCTGATCCCTGCTGCCCTCTGCTCCAGCCCTAATCCCCCACCCCACTCCACTCTGGGGGCTTTTCCCTGAGCCTCCCATTGCCCCCAAAGCAGGGGGTTGAGGGCTGTAGTTTTCCTCCTGCAGGCATCCACAGAGGACACACTGTGTGGGGGGCTAAGGAGGTCCCAGCAACTGCTCTCACCCACCAGCCCTGGGAGTGAGGGCCATTGGCCCACCCTGTCCATGTCTAGTGGGTTCCATGCACCCACCACCACCATGTCCAGTGGGTCCTATGTCCCCATCCCTGCTGTGCCCGATGGGTCTCATGTATCCACCCTGTCTGCCCAGTGAGTCCCATCATGTATCCACACAGCCCATGTCTGGTGGATACTGTGTGTCCACCCTGTCCATGTCTGGTGGGTCCCATGTGCCCACCACCATCATACCCCACGGGTTCCATGTGTTCACCCTGTCTGTGTCTCTTGGGTTCTATCTGCCCAACCCCACCCTGCCCAATGGATTCCGTGTGCCCAACCTCACTGTGTCCAGTGGGTCCCATGT
>JANPWX010019963.1:0-12713 GCA_024734555.1 Trochalopteron elliotii
TCCCTCGTGGGGTCTCAGCAGCTCCATGTTGGTCACTTGTGGATCCCGAGGTGGGGCAGGGCCAGGGGACAGCCATGGGGCCCTGAGAGTGACACTGGCTGTGGGGACCTGGGTGGGCGGTGACACCCATGAGTGACATGTCCCTGTCCCCTCCCTGTACTCACCCCCTGCCCACTCGGTGCCCACGACGTGGGGTTCCAGCACTGCCCCTTCCTCTGCGGTGGTCTTGTAGGGATAAGGTGGGGGTCTGAGGGGTGTCTGCAGAGGTGGGAAGGGGAGTCCTGGCCGCAGCCCCCTACTCACCTGTCCTGGAGCTTCCTGGCACCTGCAAGGAAAAGGGGAAGGAGTGACTGTGTAGACCCCGGGACCCCTGAAGCTTCCGGGACCTTGGCAGCATCAAACACCCACAGCACCCCAAATCCCCACTGGGGCCTTGATTCCCAGTAGACCCCTGATTTCCCCCGGACACTCCAAGCACCCTGAACCACCCAGAACTTCTGCACCACTGCAGTGCCCCCAACCCCCTCAGTTTCCCCAACCCTCTGAGCCTCAGAACCACATACCCCACAGGGAGTGCCCCCCCCCAACTCTCCCAGGACCCCAGAAAGATTCTCCACCATCCCTGCATGGCCCTCCTGTAAGAGACGGTCCGAAGATTCCTCATCTGCCTCACGACCATCGTCAAGGACAGAGACTGAAACCCCTAAAAGGACTCTAAAAACCCAACACAGGAGTTCTGGCCTGGCTGAGGTGGGATGTTTGCCAAGTGTTGCCTGCAGGTGTGTTCAGTGGAAAAACCTGGCACACATTTCCATCGGAACATCAGAACCTGAGCAGAAACAATGGGCAAGTCATGGTGAAATGACTGCACTTGCTGACGGCCGTACCTGTTCCCGTTAACACTGCATTTGCTGACGGCTGACCTGTTCTCGGTTCTCTCAAGACGAACACACCGTGATGATTTCCTCACCTTTTGGCCAACTGCCTGTCGCTTTGGAAAGGACTATAAGGACCCCTGAGTTAACCAAAGACTTTGTGATCACCCCACGGAAGAAGACGGATCTATTGGCTGGGCCACGAGGACTTCGTCTCTCCATTGGTAGCTATTACCCACCCCTTCTTTCTCTTTTCTCGCTGTCCTTTGTTTCCTTTCAAATCCTTCTATCGCATTTGATGTTGGCACTAATAAAAGTGCATTTGTTTTGATAAATACTGAAATCCCCTCTGTGTTGTTTTTTTTGCACTCTGAGATCTTTAAAACGAACCATCACGAACCCCGCTTGCATTAGCGGATCGTGACACCTCCAAAAGTATCTCCTACCCTGCAGAAGATCCTAGAGCCACCTCAATGTTTTTCAAAGCCCATCCAGGGATGCCCTTGGAGCCCAAACAAGACTCTCTAATTTCACCCCAAATCTCCCAGGACCCCCAGTCGAGGTCACTGTGGAATCAGATTCCCCCAGCTCAGGGGCCCTGGGTGGTGCCCCATCTCTGGCCCCACTTTGGGGCTTCCCCTCACTCCAGGATCCCCATCCCCCCATTTGTCACCCACCCCGTTGGTGCCAGCAGTGACAGCCCACGATGACAGCCACGAGAAGGACCAGGAACAGGACGGTCCTGCTGACATTCACAGCCACTGCTGGGGACACGGGGACACATCAGGGTCATCCTGAACCCTGAGGGTCCTGAACATCCCAGTGACCCCATGTGAGGCCACCTGTGACCCAGGGTGAGCCAGGGGTCACCTCCAGGGCCAGCTCAGGGCTGAGTGCTCGGAACACGCGGTGCCCGTCCTGTCCCAGCTGGTAGGTGGCCATGCACTGGTAGGTGCCTGAATGTCCCACATCGATGTCCCCAAGATCCAGGACAGGACCCTGGGCCACCTCCTGCCCATTGTGCAGCCAGGTGAAGGTGACAGGGGCTGAGCCCACCTGCACCGAGCAGCGCAGGGTCAGGGGGTCACCTGTGTGCACCTGGTGTGACAGGGGACTGGGTGTGATGGTGACATTGGCCACGGGTGCTGCAGGGACAGAGACATGGATGGGGCCAGGAGGAGGGGCTGACACCCAGCATGGGGGAATGAGGCACCTGGAGACAGAGGGTCACCTTCAGCCAGGACAGTGACCCCATGGTGGTGGGGCCATCATGTGCTGTGGGATGAGGGGATGTAATGGATGCGGGGTGAGGGATGAGGATGGGATGAGGGTGAGGTGAGGATGAGATGAGGGCTGCTGTGTCCAAGGGTGGTGATGGCCGTCACCTCGTGGGGGGGGGTGTACACATGGAATAGCGTGGGTGGACTGTGATGGGTCTGATGAGGCATCAATGGGGGCATCACCCCAATCCCAAGGGTCTCACTCACCTGGGAGGGTCACGCTCAGTAGGGTGAATGTGACCTGGTGGGGAGTGGGGCATGTGACAGTTGGCATTAGGGATTATCCTGGGTTGCAAGTATAAGATATGCACAAAGTATTCTATCACCATCTTCATGAACTGTTGAAACCAATTGCTGAAGCAGTGTTCTTCCAGATTTCCCCCTCCCTCTTCTGTTAAGGTGTCTCCTGTTAAGGTGTCTTCTGCTAATGGCCTGCTGCATGACTCATAGGTAACTCCCTCCGGGAGTTCTCTCTCTTTAATGGGCCATTAAGGACCCCCTGTATGACTCATTATCCCACTGTGAGATGCTCCGCCCAGGGGGAGAAGCCAAGCATTCTCACCTGGATATAATCTGGGATTTGGGACAATACGGGGGACCTTACCCACTGGATTCCCAGAGGATCAGAGCTACCAGACCTTTCTACGGGATCACTGCTTCCGTCATCCCACTCAGGTTGTATTCTGACTCTGTCAGTGGTCTTTTGTATTATTGCATCTATCTTATTTTATTTTATTCTTTTTTTTTTTTCTCTCTTCTTCCTATTACATTGTATATCTGACTTGAAGCCTCTCACTCATTTTGCTTTCAAACCACTACATTTTTGGCTCCCAACGTGGGGCACGAGAGGCACTAAGGAAAGTCAGAACTACAATTTTGTATTGAAGCAGGCACCTGTTCGCTGTGATGCTCAGCATGCTTACATGTGTCTTATACCTATCTCTCTATATTTCTACACACCTAAGGCACTATCTGCTGGTCTTAATGCTCCTGTGTAGACCAGGATATGGTACTAAAATTGCTTTCAAACCACTACAGGGATCCATGACCTGGATGTTCTGGGTGGGGATATCTGGAACCAGACGGTCCCAGTTCCCATGGGCTGTGACACCCAGTGGTGGGGGCTGTGACCTGGGGTGGGCTGGGGTTGGTGTGGAGGGTTGAGGTGGAATGGGAATGTGTGGACTTGGGGATGCTGTGTGTAGGATCACCCTCAACCCAAGGGTCCTGCTTGCCCAGGACAGTGACATTCAATGTAGGGCTCTCGGCCACACTGTCCCCATCACTGGCCCAGCACTGGTGTGGCTGCTGTCCTCATCCTCAACGTTCCACAGCCCGAGCTGGGGACCAGTGCCCAGTGGTGCTCCTGAGCCACCCTGGTGGCAGGAGGACAGGGGACCTGTCCTTGTGGCCACCACATAGCTCAGTACTAGGCTGTCACCCGGGCTGGTATCCCTCAGGATACTGCACCCACAGGGACACCCCTGAGAGTGGGACCACTGTGAGGTGACACAGGAGGGACTGAGGACATGGGAGGAGTGGGAGACACCAGGGAGAAGTGAAGGACTCAGGTAGGGGGAGGATCAGAGAGAGGTGGGGGGATTCTAGGAAGGAAGGAAGAAGAGAGCCCAGAGATGGGGGAGAGGCTTGGAAAGGGCTGGATGGGACTCCAGGAAAGGGTGGGAGATTAAGCCAGAGAACACATGGAGAGGGTTGAAGGGAACCATAGGGATTGTTATGGGGACCAAGAGAGGAAGGGTGGGATATGTGGACAATGGAGGGACCTCAGAGAGGGAGAGGTGCAGCTAGGAAGGGGTGAGGGGACCTGGTAATGGATGCGGGCACCACGGAAAGTGATGAGTGGATGCAGGGAGAGACCTGGGAAGGCAGAGCAGTACACAGAGGGTTGAGCAATGATGGGAGAACCAGGAGGGCTGTGGGGGCTCCCCGTGCCCATCCCTGCACTCACTGCGCACCGTGACGCGGAGCCCAGCGCTGCTCTTCTGCATGGCTCCCCCCTCGGAGTGCACCTGGCAGCTGTAATTCCCCCAGTGGGAGACCCCCACAGAGGGCACCAGGAGCTGCACGGAGCCCTGCGGGCCCCCCACCAACTGCCCATCCCGGTAGAAGAGGTGCTGGAGGGGGGCTGAGGGCCACAGGGGGCTGGGGTTGCTGAGGCAGCTGAGATTGAGGGGAGACCCCTCGATGGGCTCAGGGGGACCCTCCAGCACCGGCACCGTGAAGAGCTCTGGGAAGGAGAGGGGAGGGGAGGATTCTGAGTCCACTGGGAAGGGGCTGTGGGGGTGTCAGGATATTGGAGTTCCAGCCATGTGGGTTCTCACTGTGCACTGTCACTGTCACCAGTGCTGACAGTGACAACCCAAAGCTCACCAACCCCCCGCAGTGGTAGCAGCCGCTATTGTGCAGCTGCAGGGGGGACAGGGACAGCTCGGTCCCCCTGAGGAACCCCCACAGATCCTTCTCATCCTGGTAAAATTGCACCCAGGTGACCGACATGTTCTTCATGCCCCGGCAGTGCAGTGTCACTGTGTCCCCCTCCAGCAGCATCTGTGCTGGCACCTGCAGCACCAGCCGGTCTGTTGGACAGAAGGGTTCCGTCACACTGAGGGGCTCGAGACTGGTCTATGGTGGGTGCCCATGGCAACAGGGATATCTGGGTGAAGTTCCATTACATCGGAGGATCTCAGGGACACCAGGAGCAACCCCATGGAACAGATTTTACACTGGGGTTCCCATCACACTGGGATGCACTTGGATGTCGCTGAGTGCAGGGGACGGGCTCTTGCCACACAAGGGGTGTGAGGCCACAGAGTGGAGCCAACCCAGTACCCTCAGATGGCAACCCTGAGAATTTAAGATCCCCCCTCACCATTTGAGACTGTCACAGGATGGCTGAGCCCACTGCCAGGTCTGTAACACATGTAGGCGCCACTCTTATTGGCCACAAACTTATCCCGGACCTCCGGCCTCCATCGCTGCCCATCCTTGTACCAGGTGGTGGCACCGGCGGTCCCTGAGCCCTGGCAGGTCAGTGTCACCTGGTCCCACAGCACTGCTGGCCTCCAGGGGGGCTCCACCAGGAGCTGGGTGGTCTGGGTGCCTGCGGGTGACAGGGGACACCAGACTGCCAGGGCCATCACGGGGCTGGGGACAGCGGGGCAGAGACATGGCATCCCCTGAGGACTCACCAGTGAGGCCAAGGGTCTGGGCTGGAAGGGAGAAGGGACAGGGCTGGGTGGGGGTGGCCCTGCAGGGCCAGCAGCACCTGGGGATGAGGCGTGGTGTCTGTGGAACACAGGTGTAGCAGAAAGGTCTTGAGGACAGGGACACCTTGGTCTCCCAGGATGGAGGCAGGACATGGGGACACTGTGGACACCTCATGTTTGTACAGGTCACCTCCATCATCCTCACAGCACTTGTCCCCACAGCCACATCCCATTGGCCCTGTGCCTGTGATCCCATTCCAATGAAACCTATCCCCATGCCTCATCTGCATGGTACGTGGCCCTTGTCCCTGTCCCCACATCCCTGTTCCCCTGTCCCTGTACCCAAAGCTACCCCAGCCCCAAGGTTCCTTTTGCCACGTCCTTGTCCCCACATCTCTATCCCACTGTTCCTGTCCCCACAGCCACCCCATGACTCTGGTCACACTGGGGTCCATGCCCATGCACTGGCTCTGCTGGCATTGGGGACCTCAGGGGACCCCACAGCCCCCCTGTGCCCCCTCCCCACCGGTCTCTGCCTCACCAGGGCCCATCCCCGGGGTGTCAGGCCCATGCCCGGGGCACTCACCCCACAGGAGCAGTGCCACCTTCCCGGCCATCCCCGTGTCCCCAGCCATGTGGACTGGCTGTCACTCGCTGCTGTGGCCACCCGTCCCCTGGGTGGCAGCTCTTCGGATGAAGAGGAAGGAAGCGAGGTCAGGTCTTGTCCCCACGTGTTGGTGGCTCTTGGTGGGGGCAGGGTGGGGCAAAGGTGGAGACACAGTAGGGGACAGGCTGGGGACATGATTGGATAGTCTGGGGGCTCAGTGGAGGATGGTGTTCAGAGGAGTGGGGGGGCTCAGGGGATGGGGGGAACCAAGGATGGGTGTCCAGGAGAATGAGGCTCCAGGGGAATTGGGGTCTCCGTGCCTGGGGGAATACAGGGATGGGGGTCCTGGGACAACATGGTCCCCAGGGATTTCGGGTCATGGGATGTGGTTCCCAGGGTTGGGGGTGCAGGGGGAAAAAATAGGGGACCCTTAGGAAGAGAGGTTATGGAAGAAGAAGCAGCCCACGGGATGGGATTAAGGCAATGGTGGTCCTGGGCAATGGGAGTCCTGGGATGGGGGTCCCAGAGGAGAGACCAAGGGAATGGGGGTCCCATGGTTGGGTTCCCAGGTGAATAGGGGTTGCAGGGATGGGCAGTGGCTGGGTGGGCATGGAGGTTGCAGCTCCTTCCCTGGGTGCTTCAGATTTTGGGTATGACTGAGAGCCCAGCACAGCCCCCACAGTGTGATCATGGCCAGGGGGGCACCCCAGGGTTGAGTCTCTGGGTCTGTGCCCCACACACCCCTGGGCTTTTTCCCATCCCCCCCATTTCCTGGCTCAGCCATCCCAGGGAACACCTGAGCAGGTAACGGTGGGGGGATCCCAGGAAGGGAAAAAGGAGGGTGGGGGGTGCAGGCAGTGTTTGGAAGGCTGTGGAGGATAAAAGATTTTCACTTTCTCTTTCCTGCAGCAGAAGGAAGAGGCCATTTATGCTGAGCTGAGGACGTGGGTTCTGTCCTGGGGGGCACATCCAGAGTGGTCCTGCCCTGAGGGAAAAGGGCTCCTCTGCTGTGGTGACACCTGAGTCTTGTCCCAGGGTCTTGTCCCAGGGGGGTCCTTGTTCTGGGGGTGCCACATCCTTGGGGATTCCTGTTCCAGAGGTGGCACATCCTGGGGACCTCTTTCCTGGGGGAGCCCTGAGCATTCCCGCTGTCCCCAGTGGGGCCCTGTGACCTCTGGGCTGCCCAAACTTAAGGGGGCACCTGTTACCACCTTGCCCTGATGATGGTAAATGCCAGGCTAAATTTGGTTGAATTCCCTGATGCCAAAATTGTTTAGAAAAAACTATATATCCAGGAAATAAAGGCAAAAATATTTTCCGACACCATGTTTTTCCCAATAAAAAATAAACTTAGCAAAAATCAAACTGACATTGTAGAAAATTGTCTGGTTGATAGAATCCTTTTATTTGCTGCTCTCCCAACAAGCCACTCACAATAAAAACACAAAGAAATCACAGAGAAGTGAGCCTGTGTGGTTGCCTTTAGGACCCCATTTTTGCATCCCACAGCAGCGTTTCCTTGTGGATAACACAGAGAGTGGAATCTCCCTGAGTGTCCAACAGGTCCATGGCATTGTTCCCTGCCTGCTGGGCAGCAACCCAGCCCATAAGGAAGGCTTTGGCTGCGCCGTATTTAGGAACTCTTCCAATTTTTCCCATTCTCACCCTGAAACTTGATTTACTTCCCATGGCTTCTGCTCCCAACAAGGGAGAAACTCTCTCCGTCCTTGGAACAGCACACAGGAATCCATGGAAATGCCCGTGTGTCCCTCTGGGTCTGCTTCCCTGGTAAATGCACTCCACTCTGCCCTGTATTCCCCTGCCTGGCCACTCCCTGCTCCTGCTGGGACACCCCTGTTCCCCAGATCCACACGTGGAGCCCCTGCTCAATATTTCCACACTTTTCCCTCTCTTCTGGTGTCCACATGCAGAACCACAACATTCTTTCTGGGAGGTTCCAAAGGGCTGCAGGTTTTGTTCAAGAAGGACGGTCCTGGTCAGGTTGTTGAGCAGTTGGGTGTGGGATTTGCAGAACTTCTGGGGCTCTCTCAGCCCCTTGCTGAGTGGGAAAAAATGATCAATTGCTGCATTTCTGGACTGGTTCCCTCACAGCTGCCCCTGCAGGGGCTGTTTCCAGCCAGCCCTGCTCTGAAAACCATCAAAGGCCCTCACAGAGCCACTGCTTGGGCTCCCATTGGCTTTTGTGCTTCTTGCAGGGCTGAGCAAACCACAGACAGGCCTTTTTCTGCCACAGGATTGTCACCTTTGCAGCAGCTCTAAAGCTGCCAGAATCAAAGCCAAGGGGGCAGGGGGGGACCCTCAGGTCCTGGCTTCCAGCTGGGGCTGGCCAGAGCAGGGCTGGCCAATGCCCATCCCAGTGCACTGGGGCTGGGCCATGGCTGGGCCCCACACTTGGATGGCCACTGGCTTCAAGGAGGAGGAGTTGGGGAGCTCCTTCCTGCCTGGGGCTCCATTCCCAAGCTGCTCTTGCTGGCTCAGATCCTGCAGGGGACCAACAAGAATGGAGAAGTCTGAACCCCTCCCAGAGCTGTCATTTCCCAGGACAGGATCCCCTTGGCCAGCGAGTGCCCACTCAGGACAGAGCCCACCCTCCCGTGTGACACTCAGCACAAACAGCCTCTTCCTTCTGCTGCAGGAGAGCGAAAGTGAAAGTGTTGGGGGGGCACAGCTGGACACCCCCATCCCCCACAGCCTCCCAGCCCTCCCTGCAGACCCCTCACCCCTGCTTCCCCCACCCTGGGGTCCCCCCAACCCATTCCCTGCTCAGGTGCTCCCCCGGATCATCAAGGTAGAAACTGGGGTGTTGTGAAATTGAGACGAAGAAGGAAGGAAAGGAAATGAAGAGAGGAAGAAGCTCCTTGGGGGTGGGGGAACACAGACCCAGAGCTCCTCAGAATCCGCCTGGTGATCACCAGTCCATGAGCACCTTGGGGGACAGTGCTGGGCTCTTGAGTCACTAAAAAACCTGAGGCACTCCTTGAAAGAGCTGTGACCTGTGGGCCCACACAGCCACTGCCCATCCCTGGCATTTCCATTCCTTAGGTAGCCCCTCCAGGCGACCCAATCCTGGGACTGTCATTCTCCTTGATCTCCCTGGCCCAGGAACCCATTTCCAAGGAACCCTCTCCCATTTATTCCATCCCCTACAATCCCCTTCTCCCAGGGCCTTCACTCTCCCAGGAGTCCCCATTCCCCTGGCACCATCATCCCTGGCTCACCCATCCTATCACCCAAATCCCTGGAGACAATGTTCCTCAGGGACTCTCATCCATGAGTCCTCCGAGCCCTGGGGCCCCCATTCCCATTACATCCCCATATCCAGTGACTCCCCCTCCTCAGGACCCCCACTCCACAGAGACCCCATCCATGAGACCCCCCATTCCCCTGGACACCCAGCCCTGGCTCCCAAAACCCCCTGAGCCCCCCACTCTTGCGAATCTCCTGTCCCATTTTTTGCTAATCCTCCTTGATCCCGCCCTGTCCCCACCCTGCCCACAGCCTGTCCCCAGTTTGTGGTCACCCTGCCCCCACCAGGTGCCACCTACACATGAGGGTGAGACCTGACCTCGCTTCCTTCCCCTTCCGCCAAAGAGCCACCCAGGGGACCGGTGGCCACAGCAGCGAGTGACAGCCAGTCCACATGGCTGGGGACACAGGGATGGCCGGGAAGGTGACACTGCTCCTGTGGGGTGAGTGCCCCGGGCACAGGCCTGGCACCCTGGGGATGGGCCCTGGTGAGGCAGAGACATGTGGGGAGGGGGCACAGGGGGCTGTGGGGTCCCCTGAGGTCCCCAAGGCCAGCAGAGACAGTGCAATGAGGTGATCAGGGTTGTGGGGTGGCTGTGGGGACAGGACAAGGGGGACAGGACTGGAGGGACCAGAATGGGAGGAGAGGAATTATGGGGTGGTGCAGGTGTGAGGACAGGGACAGGGTGACAGGGATGCAGGGACAGGGACAAGGGGACAAGCACCATGGACATGGGCCATGGGGACAGAGGCCATGGGGCTGGTGGAGGTGACCTGTGCCAGCACGGAGTCCCCATGCCTGGGGTGTCCACAATGTCCCCATGTCCTGCCTGAGCATGGGGTGGCTGCAGTTCCCCAGTCTCTGATACATCTGTGCCACACCAGTGTCCCCCTGGTGTCAGTTCGAGGACAGCCCCCACACCCCGTGCCCCCATAGCTCTCTCCCCACGGTGCCCCCCCCACCCAGCCCTGTCCCTTCTCCCTTCCAGCCCAGACCCTCGGCCTCGCTGGTGAGTCCTCAGGGGATGCCATGTCCCCACCCTGCTGGCCCCAGCCCCGCACTGGCCCTGGCAGGCTGGTGTCCCCTGTCACTCACAGGTGCCCAGACCACTCAGCTCCTGGTGGAGCCCCCCTGGAGGCCGGCGGTGCTGTGGGACCAGGTGACACTGACCTGCCAGGGCTTGGGGACCACCAGTGACACCACCTGGTACAAGAGTGGGCAGTGCTGGTGGCCGAAGAGACCTGACAACATCACTGTCACCAAGAGTGGCATCTACCAGTGTTACCGACCTGACACTGGTTTCAGCCCCACCGTGAAAGTCTTAAATGGTGAGGGGGATTTGGGTGTCCCCAGCCTGGCACTGTGGGTACCCCGAGGGCTCTGGGTGGGCTCTGCTCCATGGGTCACCTCCGGGTGTGACCAGAGCCCGTCCCCTGCACACGGGGACATCCCGGGGCATCCCAGTGCAGGGGGAGCCTGTTTGTGGAACTTGGGACCCGTGGTGGATCTCTGGGTGTGACTCAATGGGGGGTCTCTGCGAAAACGGGACCCCCCCTGGTGTGACAGGACCCCCGTGTCCCGCAGACTCGTTGGTGCTGCAGGTGCCGGTGCGGCCACTGCTGGAAGGGGACACGGTGACACTGCGCTGCCGATGGCGGCAGAACAATTCGGTCACCGGGGTGCGATTCTACCATGGGGACAAGGAGGTGAGGACGTCCCTCCCTGGGACCGAGCTGTCCCTGCCCCCTCTGCAGCTGAACCACAGCGGCCGCTATCGCTGCGGGGGCCGAGTGAACTCCGGGGGATCATGGCAGTGGCAGGAGTCGGAGCCGGTCAAAGTGACAGTGCACGGTGAGCCTCACCCCCACAGCCTCCCTGGGCCCAATGGCTGGGGACACTCAGCCCCGTCTGGGGACCCCCAGCCCTGCCTGCAAACCCCCATTACTGCTCAGACCCCCCATCCCTGCCGCGGGTCCCTCATCCATTTCCAGGTCTCTCACCAGATCCCCCAGCCCTACATGGGCACCCCCATCTTCCCTGTAAACTTTTTCTATGTCCCTTCATCACTGCTTGAGTCCCCTTCCTTTCACCCCCATCCCTCACTGAATCACTTCACCCATCCCTGAGTCAACCCCACCCCTCTCTGATCTCCCTCCACGGTCCCCAGGTCCCACCATCCCCTCCCTGGGTCCCCACACCCTCCCTGGGGTCCCCCTTATCCCGCTGCAGGTGCCTCCTCCCTGAACTCCCCAATGTTCCTTGGGGTTCCTTTCCAAGACCCAGGCAGCTCCATGACCCCACTTCCTCACTGGGGTTCCCCTGCCTCTCTCACCGCCCCCCCCTTGTCCCTCACTGTCTCCTGGTGTCCCCCTCTCCCACAGAAATCCCACTCCTGTGGGTGTCAGTGTGGGCACAGCCCCCCAGGGGGACAGGTGGCACTGGGGGACCGCCTGGTGCTGAGCTGTGCAGTGGCCGCAGGGACAGGTCCCCTGTCCTTGTCCTGGCACTGGGGGTGCAGTCAGGGGCACCGCTGAGCCCCGGCCCCTGCCCGCAGCTGTGCCACGTTGGGGACAATGACAGCGGCCACTATCACTGCTGGGTCACCAATGGGGACAGCGTGGCCGAGAGTGTCCCCCTGAATGTCACCGTCCTGGTTGCAAGGGACCCTCAGGCTGGGCTTGACCCCACCTGAGGCACCCCCATCCCATCTCACGAGATGCCAGCCCTGTCTGTGTCCCCACAGTGCCTGTGGCCAATGCCACCATCACCCCTGTTCCCCCGGCACACCAGGTGGGTGCAGGTGACCCCATGACCCTGCGCTGCTCAGTGCAGGTGGGTTCAGCCCCTGTCACCTTCACCTGGCTGCGTGATGGGCAGGAGGTTGCCCGGGGTCCTGTTCTGGAGCTTGGGGACGTCAATGTGGGACATTCGGGCACCTACCAGTGCGTGGCCACCAACCAGCTGGGACAGGACGGGCACCGCGTGTTCTGGGCACTCAGCCCAGGGCTGGCACTGGAAGTGATCTCTGGCTCACCCTGGGTCACAGGTGGGGTCACACGGGGTCACTTGGGGAGTGCAGAACCCTTGGGGTTCAGGGTGACCCCACTGTTTCCCCCTCTGTCCCCAGCAGTGGCCGCAGGGGTCAGCGGGTCCCTCCTGTTCCTGGTCCTGCTCGTGGCTGTCATCGTGGGCTGGCACCGGTGGCACCACATGGGTGGGTGTCAAGGAGGGAGGATGGGGGTTCCAGGGGTTGGGGTGAAGCCCCCCCAGAGCACGGGGTCATAGGGTGGCACCACCAGCTCCTAACTCAGGTGAAGCTGAGCCCCCTGAGACTTTGGCTGGGGGCCCTGGGGCATTTGGGGAGGTCCTGGGGGGTTGTGCAGGGATATGGGGGGTTCTGTCAAGAGTTCTGGGGGAGTTTGTGGACTCTGGGGCTCAGGAGGTTCAAGGGATGGT
>JANPWX010019969.1:0-12279 GCA_024734555.1 Trochalopteron elliotii
CCCCCCCCTCGGCCCCAGCGCCCCCCGCGAGGGGAATTTGGGGAGGTGGGAGGGGGGAGCGCCAAGGCCGGGCCCCCCCGTGCTGTCGTGGCGGGAGCGGCTGCAGTGGGGAGCGACTGCGGGCGGGAGCGGCCGAGAGCCCAGCGCAGCCCCAGCCCGAGCTGCCCTACTTCCATCCGTGCCCCTGCGGTGGGATGCTGTGGGTTTGGTAGGGAAGAGGGAGCCGGCAGTGGGTGCTGGGCCTGGGGGCAGGATGAGAAGGGAAGGAGAAGCAGGGCTGAAGGACAAAATGTTCAAAGGATGCACATGGGATGAGAAGGTGGGATTGTGCAGGAGAAGGAGGAATAGGAGGAGGAAGAGGAGTGTGGGGAAGAGTAGGGACACAGGAGGAGCAGGAAGAGGATTCACCACAAGGTTCCACCCCTCCCTGTATCTGCAGCCCCACCTCAGCCCCTGGAGTGTTGCCCCCCACATGCAGCAGGCAACCAGGGAGGAGGATCCATGATTTTCATGGGATTGAATATTGGTGCTTGTGAGCTTTATTGGGCTAGATGTTGATACCTTGTTTTTTTGCAAGGGGCTGAATCTTTATATTTTAGAAGAGATTTTGGCTGAGTCTGGATATTTGAGGAGTTTTTGATTTGTGTCTTTATGTTTGGAGGACTTTTGTGCTGAATCTTGGTGTTTTGGATGTTCTTACAGACACAAGGTGCCACTGATTTCCTGAGATGAACTTGGGCAAGGAGGAACCCCCAGCCTAAGGTGCTCTCTTCTTGTTTTCTCCCCATACCAGGATTTTTCATTCCCAAGGAGTGCCCAGATGGAGGAGGAGGAAAAGCCCCGGAGATCCCGCAGGAGGAGGGGCTGGAAACCCAGCCTAGGGAGCTGTGAGGAGGAAAAACCCTCCCTGTGCCAGGAGGGCGGCCGGAGATCCAGCCAGAGCTCAGAGCTGGTGGAGAAGCCTCATGGAGGGGAGAAGCCCCACAAGTGCCTGGAATGTGGGAAGGGTTTCAGCCAGAACTCTGACCTGATCCGGCACCAGGTGGTCCACACTGGAGAAAAGCCCTATGAGTGTGGGGAATGTGGGAGGAGCTTCAGAGACATCTCTGGTCTGACTCGGCACCGGGTGATCCACACTGGGGAACGGCCCTACACCTGCTTGGAATGTGGGAAGAGCTTTGCATGGAGCTCCGACCTGATAAAACACCGGCGTCTCCACACCGGGGAGAGGCCCTACGAGTGTCTCCAGTGTGGGAAGAGGTTTCACACCAGCTCCACTCTCGTGTTACATCAGCGGATTCACACGGAGGAGAGGCCCTTCCGCTGCCCCGACTGCGGGAAGGGCTTCAAGCACAACTTCACCCTCACTGTCCACCGGCGCACCCACACCGGGGAGAGGCCCTATGAGTGTCCTGAGTGTGGGAAGAGCTTCTCCAGGAGCTCTCACTTGACCAGACACCAACGGAGGCGCCACTAAGGGAAGCCCTGCGAGTGCCCCTGTTGTAAGCTCCCTTTTCACCCTTCAGAGCTCTGGCAGCTATGGGGTGGTAGCTGTACAATGGGCGTAGGGCACTGCAGGGACACAGATGGTGTCTGCTGCAGTACCTCTGGGATGTGCAACCCCAAGCCAGGCAAAGGAAGCGTCAACAAGGATCTGGGCAAAGGAATCGAGGGAGGCTCTCAATATGAGTTTACAACTGAAGGTTTATTCAGGTGAAGGGGTCAGGGAAAGAGAGCACTGGGCATAGAGGTACATGGGTTGTTAAACAGGGGGTGGTATGAGGGGCAGTACAATACAACAACCAATGGTAACACAGTGGGTGGGGATTGAAAAGGGGTGGTACAAAGGGTCACTGCCAATAGGGAGGTACAAAGGGGAGGGTAAAAAGTTAAGGTACCAACTGGGTACCGAGGAGCATAGAATTCTCTGGAACAAAGGGAGGGGACAAGCCTTGACTGGCAGGCAAGGGGTGGGACAACTGGGGATTGACATGGAGGGATCTAGAAGAATGGACAGGGTTAACTTAATTGACAGGTAAAGGGAATGGAGCATCTGCAGGGTCAGACCAGCTCCATGGGGATTCGGGGGGAAGTTGGGAACACACCACAATGTGCCCCAAGTGTGGGAAGAGCTTCGTGCGCTGCTCCAGCTCCATCCCCCGTAGGAGGATCAGCCTTGGATGATCCCCAGTGACCCCGTTGGGCAGAGCCCTGGTGATCCGTGGTCCTGGTGATCCGTGGTCCTGGTGATCCGTGTTGGGAAGACACTTGGCTGTGGGGGCTCCACATCTTCCTGTCTCTCCATGGGCACCTGGATGAACGCAGGGGCAGGAACATCCATCGGGATGCAGACTGACATTGGGAATTCCTTGGGGAGAGTGGATTTGTTTACTTTCAACCCCAGAAAATCTTTTGTGTTCAATCCTATCTTCTGGTGGCATCAAGGTATACTGGAGGGTCTTGGAGGTCTTTTCCAATCTCAGGGATTCCACAATTTTGATTTCCTATTGCCCGAGAGTGTCTTCCACAGCCAAATGTTGATGATCTGGGGCAAAGACCAAGATTTTGGAGACAGTGGGGTGGAAACCCCTCCAAAAAAGGTTCTTCCCTTCCACCCAAGCACGTGAATTCTCAGCTGGCACAGACACAGAAATCCTTTTCTTTTGGCCTTGATTTGTTTATCATTTCACTTCATCCCTTTAAAATATCCAACACTGAGTTAAAAATAAAGACATGGGTGAGGACATGGAGGGACATAGACGTGGAGAGTGACATGGGGACACATGGACATGGACAGGGACGTGGCCGTTCATGGCGACAGGGGCAGAGATGGAGATGTGGGGGCCAATGACAGGGATGGAAACATGGTGAGGAGACAGCCATGGGTGAGGACAGGGTGGGACATGGCCAGTGACATGTGGGGACATGGCCATGGCCAGTGCCATGGGGGGAACTTGCAGGGGCTGTGGGGGATGCTGGGTTTGAGGGAGTTGGGGGTTCCTGGGAGGGACTTGGGGTTTGCTGAGGGCTTTGGGGACCCCAGGCCCAGCGGCTCCAGCTGCGCTGGGAGACCCTGGGGGAGGTTCTGGGGCTGCTGCTCAAGGAGCCCCTGACCTGGACCCCCAGCCAGGCTTTGGGCTCCTGGAAAGGAATGAACGTCCTTGTCCCCAGGAGGGAAATCCCAGCAGCCGCAGGGTTTTGTGGGCAGCTGAGAGGGCACAACAGGGAGGGGAACACCAGACAGAGCTGTCCCTTTTCAAAACTGCACCCCAAAATCCGCAAATTCGGGCATTCCTCCCAGAAAATAGCTGCCAGGAGCTGCCTGAATTGAGGGAAAGGGGGGTAGTACCCACAGACTTAGCAGGAGGGGCCTGGAACCCCCCAAAACCCAAGCACAGGTGAGAGAGGTGGAGATTGGGGGGATGATGAATAAGGTGCAGAAGAGAGGGAGAAGAAAAAAGGTCTAGGATCCCCAAAGAGAGTGGGAAAGGGATGGGACCCCTAAATTGAGTTTGAACAATGGGAGATGGGAGGGAGACATGGGGCTGGGACATATAAAGGGGTTCCATGGGGGTTCTTTCTTGTGCCCATCACTCGATCCCTGGAGCGATTCCCTGGGTCTCTGGGTGGGGGGCCAGGATGGATTCACACTGGAGGGGTCCCTACACCCCTTTTTCATCCCTGGGGGGCTCATAGGGGGTTTCCCCCACACAGCGTCCAGTGCTGCACTGTCTGTGGGTCAAGGGGGGTGGGAAAGGGGGTCTGGATTTGGCAGTGAGGAGCACTGGGAGGAAGAGAGAAGAGGAAGGAGGAAAAGGAGGAGCAGGAACAGGAGCAGCAGAAAGAGGAGGAGCAGCAGTAGAACCCAGTGGTTCTGCCACCCTCCTGCTGAGTCCACAGCTCCCCTGGCCCCAGCAGGTGAACAGGGAGGGGAAGCTCACCCCACATCTCTCAGGGAGTGTCCAGGAGGGCCTTTAGCAACAGATGGGATGTTTGGATCTCGCAGGACCCGAAAGCTGAGCCATAAATGTCCCTTAGGGGAATCGTGGAGGATTGTAAGATGATCCAAAGATCCCTCATCTGCCTCACGACCATCGTCAAAGGACAGAGACTGAAACCCCTAAAAGGACTCTAAAGCCCAACACAGGAGTTCTGGCCTGGCTGAGGTGGGATGTTTGCCAAGTGTTGCCTGCAGGTGTGTTCAATGGAAAAACCCGGCACGCATTTCCATGGGAACATCAGAACCTGAGCAGGAACAATGGGCAAGTCACGGTGAATTGACTGCACTTGCTGATGGCTGACCTGTTCTCAGTTCTCTCAAAATGAACACACCATAACGATCTCCCCACCTTTTGGCCACCTGCCTGTCGCCTTGGAAGGGACTCTAAGGACCCCTGAGTTAACCAAAGACTTTGTGATCACCCCACAGAAGAAGACAGATCTATTGGCTGGAGCACGAGGAGTTCGTCTCTCTGTTGGTAGCTATTCCCCACCCCCTCTTTCTCTTTTCTCGCTGTCCTTTATTTCCCTTCAAATCCTTCTATGGCATTTGCTTTTGGCACTAATAAAAGTGCATTTGTTTTGATGAATACTGAAATCCCCTCTGTGTTGTTTTTTGCACTCTGAGATCCTTAAAACGAACCATCACGAGTCCTGCTTGCATTAGTGGATGGTGACAGGATTCTGGCAGACAGAGGGGTTTGCAGGGTTGTGTGTAGTCTGTAACAGGGGAAGGACGTTTCACTCCAGCCACACCCAGCCCGACACCCCGAAAAGGGTGAGCGGTGTCTAGAAAGCAAGGGGGGTGACTCGAATTTCCTGCAAACTGCACACGCCCAGGTGAAAAGCATCCCCACACTCAATTTGAGGGCTCCGTCTTCAGAATTTCACAAAAGATCTCTTAGTGCAAAAGGGGAAACTGTTGTTTTTTGTGTATGTGTGAATTTGGACTGCCTGGTGTAGCAAAGAGACAACGTGAGTAATTAAGCAGGGCCTCCCAGGCAGACTTGGTCTCTTCACCCACACAGGGAAGGGAAGGGAGACAGCAAGAGCTGTGTGTATTTGTGTAACTAAGTCTTACCTCCCTGTAGTGGTTTTGGGTCCCTTCACCAAAATGACTGAAAACTCTAGTGCAAAAGATAAAACTGCATTTTATGCTCTATTAGCAAAACACAGTGCCAGGCCTTCCCGTGGGGGGGAGCAGTGGGCACAGGATAATTGGTTTAATCTGGAGAGTGTGATTGATAGAATATGTTCTTTACAACATGAAACAAAATTTAAATTTGGCCGAGACAAAGCCATAGTTTGTTCAGTTTTGGGGGCGTGTCTTTTGGCCGCTGTTGACAACCGCTTGAAGCGGCGCAGTGAAGAAAATACAATTATAGATTCTCTTCAAAATTTAGTGGAAATTTTGCAGAAACAATTAGATGAAGAAAGAAATGAAAATCATATGCTCCGGGCTGCCCTGGGAGATGAAAATATAAAAAAAAATACAAAGAATACTGACTCCTTAAAGGAGGCAGAGGAAAAGGAGACTCTTCACATAAATGAAATATATCCCGACAAGGAATTAAAATTAGTAAATAATTGTGGGGAAAATTGCTGCCTTCACTTGAGACCATTACTCAAAACAGAATATAATTATATTAATGATGAAGATTTTGAACCACATATCACAACTAAACAAATACCATACAGTGTTACTGAGCTAAGTTAAAGAAAGAATACGGCTGGCTCCCACAAGAATCAGAGACAGAATATGTCTTCCGAGTGTCCCTCACTGTTGGAGATCAAATTAAAACTAACTGAACAGGAAGCCAGTGGGTACTGGGAACATGAAGTTTTGTTAACAACAGGAGACAAGCATGACACATGGTCCCTGACACAGCGTGCAGCTTTCTGGGCCGGGGGAATTAATCCTCTGGAAAGGGGAGACCCTTTAGCTGTAGTCAGTACCCCCAACCAACTTTTGGAAAGCATCCACAAAGCCACCTGCCTGTGGGAATGGACTGCTTCTCAGGAAGAAGCAATGCAATTACTGATTTTTGAAGCAACTGCTCACCAAGCCCTTAGTCCTATTCATCCTACAGATCCCTTCCAGGTGGAATGGGGATTTGTCTCCTCAGGGTTGTTGCGGGAGTCGGTGTCGCCACCCTCAGCTAGCCCCGGGACACCGCCGCAAGCCGGTGGTTCGTGCCTGCGTGAAGAGCACGTTGGAGTGGCTACGGAGATGAGCGAAGAAAGGAGGGACTCTCTTGGGGGTGAAAACACAACAGGAGTTTATTGAATGAAAGCCCTCACCTCACTGCCGGTGTCCCCAGAGACACTCAGCTCACCAATACAGCCCTTTTTAAAGGAGGTGGGTTCAGGGGATGGGTCACAAAGAGCACCAATAGGGAAGTACTGGGGAGTGGCTGATACTTTAAAAGACAAGGGTTACAACAAACCAGGGGGAAGTGGGAGTGGAAAAGCTGGATCCCGTCCAATCACTCGACGTCTTCCCCAGAACTTTCCAGACTCTGGGAGAGGCCCCGAAATGATTGACAGGACCAGGAGGGATACAGTCTTTAGGGAGTAACTCAGAAGGGGGACCAATCAAGGAGAGATATGGGGGAAGGGTTACAAACAACAAGATGGGGTATAAAAACCAAAATGGATTCCAGGGAACAAAGTGGGGTACATAGAACTGAACAATACATTAGACCAATTTGAAACTTAAAAACACCCCACCACAGGTTGTCAGTACACCTGTGGCAGCAGGATCCTGAGGGTCCAACGTGGCCTGTTGGTTTTTATTCCCGTGGTTTCAGAGATGCTGGAAAGAGGGATACTACCTGGGAAAAGGGCTTGTTTGTGGTTAGCTTAGCTCTCATAGAAGTGGAGATGATTGCATGACAACAACCAATTGTCTGGAGAGGCCCTTTCAAGGTCATTAGGACAGTCACCACTGGGACCCCCCCACCTGACGGGGTGGCCCAGAGGGCCTCAGTAAGGAAGTGGTATGCTCAGGTTGAACATTGTTGTAACATCTTCTCAATAACTGAAGGAGCTGTGAAAAATCTAGCAATACAAGAAGCAGAAAACTTGGATAGCATCCAAGACAAACCTGCCTCAGTCATTACCCCTCCCTTTTCCCCCAAACAGTCAGCAAATCCTTGGTTTACTGGTGCTTCTGCTTTTTGCCCAACAGCTCCAAGCATAATTCCCTCACTATGGGGACCAAGTGATTCCAACAATCCAGCACATTACTCTGGACAACCTGTTTTGGTGGACCTCCCTACTGTAGGGGAAGTACCACTAGTGCTAAAACCCCCCTGAATAAATACATATGGGTGGCCTTTGATGCTCTAGGGAAAGAGTGTCAAATAAATACACGCTGGATAATTTCCATCATTCTAACTTTCTGCCTCCTCGTGGCAGATTCTGTTGTGCTTACTTTCCACAGGAGAACTCCGAGGGACATGGAGACCACATAAACCATGATAAATATTTTAAATAGGAATTTTAAATAGTATTGATTCAGAAGTATTAATGAACAAATTGGTTGCCACAATTAGTGGTTTTACCAAATTACAACCACCATTGCACTCGCCCTTATTGGCTTTGGGGACACTTCAGTGGTTGCTATCAAATACATTACCAAATTGGGAAAAGATAAACGTGGATGACCACAAATTGGCAACTGATACACTTGGTGCTACACAAAACTAATGGTTTTTTGGCTCTCAGCTGTATCCAGGCACAATTGTGGATGCAGTCAGTTGCTGCCTCAATTAAAAGAGAATAAGGAGGCATTTTTCCTACCGAAATTCGGAAAATAATTTGGGACAGTGCCAATGATTTTGAAAGAGAATTCCAATCCTGGTAGAACTTAGTGAATTTTACTTACAACCCCAGTACAAACACAGCCACAGCTTTTGTGTTAACCATACATAATGCCTCAGTGCACTCGATATTTCCCATCATTGCATTAGGATTGAATCATGATGGAGCTATTCTCTGTCCTTCTGAGCACAGGGAATGGGCCTGTCAAATTGGTGCAAAATGGCAAACTGTTAATTTGGAATCTTGTATTGTCCAAGAACAACAAGAGTTCATCTGTGAAAGTGATGCAATTATAGCTCAAGGTATTTGGACACAGAACAAAATATCTGTCACTTTGAAATTCACTCTAACCAGACTTCTGAAACAGTGCTTGTGTATGTAGGCAATGGGTGTGCATGCTTTAGAACTGCTTGTGATGTAGTAGTTGTAGAAAATGTAATGGTGGATACTAAAAATCACTCCAATTATTTTGCTTGTAACTTCATCAAAATTACAGGATGTGATTTTTCTTACATAGCCCCAGTTACCTCTTAGCACCTTTTATACAGTGATTCACAAATTATTGCCTACCCCTATGGGGCTGAAACTTTGGTAAAGCAACTGTTGCTTCATGAGGATTTAATTGAAATTTTGGAAAAGATCAAGAAAAACAGACAGAAAACCCTGGTAACTGTTCATCACAATGTGAGAAAAATACATCGTGTTATGGAAAGGGTAAGAAAAGATGCCGAACACAGGTGGTGGAATACTCCTTTTGGGTGCTCACCTACTGCATCAAGTGTCCTGAACAAATTGTTTCATCCCATCATTGTCCTTTTGATTTTAGTTTTGATTGGTTTTGTTTCATAATGAATGCACACAATTTGACCAATGGCTGCTCCCCTGTGGACATTCCCGAGGCTATTGACACAAGGCGAAGCCATAATTATAAATCATAAATAGATTATAAAATTTGGATGTGTGATGTAGAAATATTTTTTTATTGTTGTTATAATCTAGTGAAAATTAGTTTTGATTTCAGTAATTGGTTTAATTATTTGAAGAAAATAGTTTTAATTAATTAATATTGATTGTATTTTGTTAATTATTTTGATTTTTGTGATTATTTTGAAAAATTGTTTTAATCAATATTGATTGATCTTGTTTAGCTTCTATTTCCTTTTCCTATTTTTCCTTTTCCTCTCTCTCTCTCTCTCTCTCTCACACTCTCTACTGTCTCTGTTTTCTGGGATATGCTACCAAACGTGGACGAGTCCTGCAGACTTCACAAGACCACGGAACCTGCAGATGGAGCTCTCGTGACGACAATTGTGAGTCCCGGGGTGGTGTAAGAGACCGTCCGAAGATCCTCATCTGCCTCACGACCATCTTCAAGGACAGAGACTGAAATCCCTAAAAGGACTCTAAAGCCCAACACAGGAGTTCTGGCCTGGCTGAGGTGGGATGTTTGCCAAGTGTTGCCTGCAGGTGTGTTCAATGGAAAAACCCAGCACGCATTTCCATGGGAACATCAGAACCTGAGCAGGAACAATGGGCAAGTCACGGTGAACTGACTGCACTTGCTGATGGCTGTACCTGTTCTCATTCTCTGAAAACGAACACACCGTGATGATTTCCCCACCTTTTGGCCAACTGCCTGTCACTTTGGAAAGGACTGTAAGGACCCCTGAGTTAACCAAAGACTTTGAGATCTCCCCACGGAAGAAGACGGATCTATTGGCCGGACCACGAGGACTTCGTCTCTCCGTTGGTAGCTATTCCCCACCCCCTGTTTCTCTGTCCTCACTATCCTTTATTTCCCTTCAAATCCTTCTATTGCATTTGCTGTTGGCACTAATAAAAGTGCATTTGTTTTGATGAATACTGAAATCCCCTCTGGATTGTTTTTTGCACTCTGAGATCTTTAAAACAAATCATCACGAACCCCGCTTGCATTAGCAGACGGTGACAGCAGGGACACTCAGGGATGCTCAGGAATACTCAGGGACACTTGGGAACACACAGGGACACAGGGGCAGGGGGTGAATGAGCCCCTTCATTGCCTTGCAGGAGAGGCACCAGAGCCAGGTTATAAATTACAATATTAATGACAATATTAATGACAATAAAATATTGGCTTTTGCATTCATGTATCAGCTTTTCATGTTATTGATCACAACGATTTTGATAGGGTACACTTTATAATTCCTTTCAGCTGCTTTCTGGTATAACATAATCTATCAGTTTATGTGTGCACTGTATAAATGCATATACAGTGCATATACATTTAGTCCATAAATGGCAGTGTAATAAATCAATTTTATATCATAGGCCTTAGCAGAATATTAAAATAGAGACTGCGCAATGCTAAAATATTTTTATATTATAACTATTATAACTAACTTTTTAATATTCCTAGTAAAGACCTGTTATTCCTATTCCCATATCTTTGCCTGAAAGCCCCCTAATTTCAAAATTATAACAATTCAGAGGGAGGGAGTTTACATTCTCCATTCCAAGAGAGGCTCTGGCTTTTCCTGGCAGACACCTGTCTTGCCAACTAAGACACAGAACCAGTGGCATTTTCCACCTCACACAGTTTGTAACCGAGAGTCGGGTGCAGCCGAGGAGGCTCCAAGCTGCTCCTCCCAGGCTGACTCTGCAAATGCCGAGGCTGCTCTGGGCTCTGCCAGGGCTCTGCTGGGGCTCAGCTCTGGGCAAGGCTGGGCCCACTCTGCCCTTGCATTGCTCCAGGCAGCTGAATCACAGGGGGAGAAGGACGGGACACGTCAAGGGAGTTGAGGTTTAAGGGAGTTTTTATTGAAAAACCTGCCATAACAAACGGTGTCGTGACAACCGTAAGAAACAGGCTGTCCTAACGACCCTGAATAACTAGGAGAGCTAACTACCATAACTAACTAGTTGTCCTAACTACTGTAACAAAAAGCTGTTCCTCAAGGGCTTCATCTCCTCCGCTGCTCCCTGAGTTGCTTTGCTGCAGTGATCAGAGGGGTCAGGCTGGAGAGAGGCTTGGCTGATGATAAAAATGGGTGCTGCCCAAAGGATCAAAAAGAAAGAAATGAACTGTTACTTTCCAAAGTCAAATTCCTCACAGGCTCTGTTGCAACAGGACAAAGGGAAATGGTTTGAAACTCTAGAGAGGGAAGCAGGCTCAGATTAGATCGAAGGAAAAAATTTTTTTACCCGGAGAGTGGGGAAACACTGACAGAAGATGCCCAGAGATGTGGGAGGTGCCTCCTGCCTGGAAACATCCAAGCTCAGGTCAGGCAGGTCTCTGAGCCACCTGATCTGCTTGAAGATGTCTCTGCCCATTGAGGGCACCAGGTGCAGATGACCTCGAAAGGAGCCTGCCAACCCAAAGCAGGCCAGGATTCTGCTTGCTTTGCGTGTGAAAAGCAGCGAGAGTGGAGATGATGGGAGAGGGCCCCACGAGAAAAGCCCTCCCTGGCTCTGCTGTTTCCCCTGCAGCCGCTTGGCATTCACCTGCAGCAGCTCCTGGGCAGACCAGCGCCGCTCCTCGTCCAGCTCCAGGCTGCACTCGAGGAAGTCCCGCAGCAGAGCCGACAGGCGCCGGGGCTCCTGCAGCCGCGGGGTCCCGTTCTGCCGGATCAGAGCGCGAGCCTGCAGGAACAGCAAACACAGCGCTCCGCCAGCTTCCTTCACACCCACAGCTGCTCACATCGAGCCCGGCTTCTCAGCCCCAGCTCCAGGGGCACTTTCCTCCTTGCCACAGGTGCTGCTCCACAGCTCATTTTTCTAGGCCAACCAAAAAACCAAACCCTGATGCAGCCACAGCCACTGAAACATCCAAATGATCTCTCCCTGAGAGCCAATTTCATTGGCTGACTTTGTTAGTAGGAACCTCCAGCACAAATAGCACATTTTGCTTCTCCAAATCTGGACACCAGTTTACAGATCATTTTCAGGAGTCAGTGTGGTCTGCCTGTGTTATTTCAAAGGATTCTTACATCAAATGCATCTCTGCAGGGCCACTGACACTCAAGTAAATGCATTCCTGATGTCCCCATCACAGTAAGTGCCAGACAAGAAACAGGTTTGTGTTGCTGAAAGCTCAGGCTTGGTGACACAGAGAAAGTAGCTTGGACTAGGAAAGAAATACATTAGACTGTGGGGATGTTAAACAATCATCTTCATGCTTTAGACAAGTTTCCCAGTGAGAAGAACCAGGAAGGACTTCATCTTGCAAAACCTCTTTTAGAAACTCCTTCAGAAAACTTGTTGGGTTTGGATGTGCGTTTTGGGGTTGGTTTGGGGTTTTCTTGCAAAATAACATTAGAGCTGATACACTGGCTTCATGTTTTCAGGTCATCCTCACAGACAGAAGAGCTGCAACAACTGAAAGCCCAAAGCAAATTGTTGCTGGAGACTGCAGAATGTTCCTCTGTGTTCAGGCTCGAGTCCTCTGGGAATTCCCCTCCCCATGTACAGAAACCT
>JANPWX010019976.1:8997-46634 GCA_024734555.1 Trochalopteron elliotii
ACTATTCTGAAAATGAGCTTTGGGTTTCTAAGTGACACAGATGAAAAATGTTAATCTAGATGACCAAACATGAGATGGGAGGAGAAGGATGAAATGAGTAGTAGCTGAGTACACTGGGAATGAAGTGTGAGCAGCATCAGCTTGGGATGGTGTCTCCTGTGGTGAACTTAATAAGACAATGAGTTTTTCTGGCTTTTCTCCCAACGGCTGTAGTTGCATCAGAACAAGTTAAGCAAAAACAAATGACATCCCCAGGTGGACTGTCTCAGTCACTGCCACCCCAAGGAAGAGCTCAGGTGAGACAATGCATCATTTACCATTTCACAGGGAACAACAAATACGTGATTTTCCAAAGTCAACACCAGTGATTCTCAGCAAGGCCCCAGAGTACTGTCATTCCTGCCCCAAGAGGGGCTGAACACTGCTGAGCTCCTTCAAAGACCATGAGAGTTGCAGCATGAGAGTTGCAGCTACTCTGTTTCTTTCCAGATGAGCCCTTCAGGCTGAAGGTAGTTAAAACCCAAACTTTTAATTGGATCCACTGAGACATCCACAAAGTTGTCCAAATGAATCTGAAAATAACTTCAGGAACAAGAAGAAAACTTAGATCTGTCTTCAGAATACCAGTCGTTCTTACTACCCTCACCTTCTTTCTTGCTTTAACTACTGGAGTTCTCATTAATCTTTTCCTGGGCCTGTAGCCTAATTTTTAGTTTGTCTATCTTTTTCATTTTCACTTGCTGTTTTCAGGTTAAATATTTTCATCCTTTTATTCATGAATTCCTGTTTTAGATTTGTCCTTTCTCTCTCTAGTTCTAAATGAGTTTTCTTCTAGTAACTCCATTTTTTTTCCAAATGGGAAAAGCTTGCCTGTTTATGATACTATTAACTGATCCGTCCAAACTTTTTCTAGCAGAGATGCAGGACAATGCCTTTGGCTGGGTTAGACTATGAGTAAGTACAGAGAGGTGAAAGAAATGCCCCACCTTCAACAAATCATGAGGAGTAGTTAGCTGCCAGGTTGCCTGCCCTTTTTTTGCAAAACTCTGTTTTGGTTGGTTTATGGTTCAGCATCTTTCCCAGACTGAGTTCCCAGGCACGGTTTATCAAGCCAAACAACAGAAACTCGAGCAGAGCAGCGTGATGATTTTTCTCACCAAGGCAAATTGACACCAGCCATCCTGCTCTTACCACCCCAGCCAGTTTCAGGTCCCAGTTTTCAGAAACTGAATACTGTGGGTATAAGGATACACCACTCCTCCTGAAGGCTATGCCCATTTGTTTCAGTGTCTTGTCTCTGTGGGAGACAACATTTCTTGTTTACTACAGAATAGGGATCCCATACTTGTTAAAAAGTCTCTGTCAAGATGCTGCAATTTTCAGCTCTTGGCCCTGCTATGTTATGATCATAATCAGCTGTACTGAAGTCACAAATGCATTTTCTCAAAAGATATTAGCATTTATTTTTACATTGCCACTGTTAACATTTTCATTTGAGCCAATCTTACATTTCATCAACCACCAAAACCAATTCAAGCAATCTACCTTAAAACTGCCTTAAGTTCTCTAATCAGATAAATCACCATGACATTTCTGAATAACACAGTAGCTTCTGCTACTGAACATACCTGCAGCAGAACATCAGTGCACCTACGACAGCCAAAATCTTGGCTTTCTACAGCAGTAAGACAGCCCCAGAGGGTCAGTATCAGCGTGCTTTTGCCTGCAAAGAAGATCTGCAATCTTTCTTATCCTCTTTATTCTCTTTTACCAGTGGCTAGGTAGTTCATGTTGCTTGAACATTGCTTTCAGCCTGCGTAAGTGCTTTGTGTCATCTGGGCTGAGAGCGCCATTTCCCTGACCACTGCTGGGACTGGCTGTTCCTCTCCTCCAGGTTTTCTGGCACCTCTCCTTCTCAGTTGTTTCCATTTTGCCCAGATTGCTCCACATTACTCTGAGCTTCCCAGTTTCTCTTGCCTTCTTTGGAGCAGACTGGCTATTGCAGGTGTGGATAGGCAAGTCCAGCACTGGCCCTTTTTCTAAAGACCAAGGGGAATATCCTCTGAAGTATGTTGCAATTGCTGATAGAAGCTGATATGATGTGATTCATTAACCGTAGCTGGATTCCAAGAAACTCTTTATACAAATTCGGGCTAAGGCAGGCCAGTCCCAAAGCCTTGCAGGCACGTACTGAAAAAAAAAATCACACAGTTAAGAGTGCGGGGGAGGAGAGCAGGGCTGAACTCTGCAGCAAGGCAGAATGTACAGCTCTATAACATGCTGCAGACTCAAGACATGCAAACACTAATGCCAACGTGCAGCTTTTAATAATCTATTATGAATTTGGATGCAAGCTGATGCAATGGAAGTGCTGGGAACCTGAAAGGTGTGGGCTAGAGGAGGAAGTACGGAGTCGCTTTGACATGCATATTCTCATCCTCTGCTGCTTGTTGTTTGTCTGGTTGCTGTGTGTTCTGGCACTGGGCTGCACAGCTCACTCCAGCTAGCACTCCCCTCTTTGGGGAGCTGTGTTTTGGAGGTAACGTGTGGGAGTGTGTTGAAACGTTGTGGGGAGGTGTAAGTTGCATGTTAATAAATGATGGCTTATCTGCACACACACAAACTGAAACAGCAATTTGCCTGATTTATTTCAGTGTAAGGCTGGGCACTATGGTAAAAAAAAAAATCAGTGCATATAACTGCTGACTGTGTGGTATTGGTTACTGGATACGTGCTGACTCACCTCAGTTCACCTCCAGTCCAGCGGGAGGAAAGGACCATCTGAAGATGAGAAAGTTGGAACAGACTTGTCAAAGTAGTTCCTGATAATTATTTTTGCATTGTTACTGAGGCAGCAGATTTTCCCCTGCAGTTTGGGTCAGAGAAGAGGATAAAGCAAGAAATAGCAGCAGAGCTCCTGAATTTTATTTTGTAACACAAAGATAAACTCTACATGAGTTAATCAGCTGGTGCCCTGAAATTCTCACAGCGTTTACTAGAGGGAGCAGTCTCACTCTGCAAAGCATTTGACTGAAACAGACTTCACTGCAAAGATTTGCTTCCATTTATAATCCACCCAATTTGCTAGGTGTAATTAGAAAATAACCAGCACCTCGATTTTGCTCCTGTTGGAGCTGCAGAGACAATGCATCACTGAGAGAAGCTTCAGGGTTCCTGTTTTGTTCAGTATTATACAACAGTACCTAGAATTCCAGACAGATTCAGAATTCAGTTTTGTAAATGCTCTAAAAACATTCTGTGCCCTGAACTGTTTGCAGAACCTTAAACAATAAGAAGTGTAAGGAAAAGAGTTAAAATGAAAAAAAAAAATTAATGTTAAGGAAGTCACTTAAGAAACTAAAGGGGATAGACACCACTGTCATAGCTGTAATTCCAAGAAGTTAAATGACAGGTTTAAAAGAGAGTAAAAATACTTAAATACAACTTTAGCAGTGTTCCAGATGTGGCCACATGTGTGACAGATAAAGGGGAATAATCACTTTGCTTCACCTGCTGGACACATTCTTACTACTGCAGCCCAGTGAGTAGTTGGTCTTTGTTGCCTCTTCCTGGCTCCTGTTTCTTGCCATCCACTGGAAGCCCAGGTTCTTTTCCCAACACAATTAGACCCAGACTGGATCAATGCATGAGGCAGTTTTGTTCCAAAATGACTATGCCACATAGATAAAATATGATAGAAGAACATTTTGAAAGGATTCCTTCTTAACCAAGTCCTGTGAAAAAAATCTTGAGGTACCATATTTGCATGTTTCTGCCAAGCAGATCCATTTTAGCAGTCAAAAATCTTGACTTTGCCTCTCTTTTCTACTCACATGAGGCTACAGAACTCTTTAATTATTTCAGTGTAAGTGGCCAGGAATAAATGTAACAACGGCAGAAAAAAAAAAGTGGGCTCAAATAATCTCAGTCCTTTCAACTGCCGAATGGTGATTTCATCTGAGCCTGTAAGAATTAATGGGTCACATGAACTGGTGAAAACTCCACACACAGATGTGTTTAAACTTTTATATCTGTTTTGCTTTGCCTCTAAGTGTTAGTTTGGTTTAAACTTACTTAAAGACCCACAGATTTATTTTTATTTCAGAAGAGCAGCAGTGCATTTTGTTACTTAAAATGTTGTGATACCAGGTACAATGCAGCCCCATCAATAACCAGCTACTTTCAATTGCTTCAGTGAAGAGAACAAGTGAGGAGGGTGCTGCAACTCTGCTGTCCTCTGAAGATGCATATTACATCCTACTGCTCGAATTACAGAAAATCTGCAAGCCCCCCCCCTTCCTGGGAGGAATGGAACTCCCTGTGCTTGGTGCAGGGAGGGCAGAGGCAGCAGGGAACAGGGCAGTCTTCTGTGTCATATGGCATATAAAGGGCTGGGTCCTGCAGAAGAGAAGAGAGGAGGGCTATGAGATGCTGAAAGAAAATGTTGGCTCTAGGGACACCCACAGCCAGAGGGAGCCCAGACTGGGCAAGAAACAGAATCTCAGCCCACAGCACACATCAAGAGGAAGAAGTCTCTATTTTCTTGCCTTTTAACCCAGACAAGGTATGTTGAAGCACTCAAGCAAACTGTATCATTGTAACACTGAAGCAAACAGCTCCGAATGAAAGGAAGGGAAACCCCTATTTCTTCTTTGCTTCTTATCCCTGTTGTGTTTAGTAGAATCCACTTAAAGTCTCATACTTGGAGTGAGGGGAGCCTCAGCTGGTCCTCAGTGACACAGTCCACAGTCATGTACCAACCCATTACTTCTGCTTTCAGTGAAAATCTTCTACTCACGTAGAGTGTCAAGAAAGATTTACAGCCAGACTGCTTGGAACTGCTGTTGGAGAGGTCTTGCAGCAGCAAAACGTGGATGTAGGAGTTAACAATGGCTTTATAACTGCTGGAAACTGTGTCTAGCAGTACTATTTTTTTACTTGCTTTTGCAGGATCGCTACTCTCTCTATGTTCTCTAAAGAGCTCCTTCTTGGTCTTCACTGATTGTCCATTATTTTTTGGTCTTGGAGTTCATGGTAGTTTCTTCCTAGCTTGTTAATTTTGCTCACTTATGCTCTGAGACAGAGAGATTAAATTCCTAGTTTTACACCTGAGGTAATATGATTGTAGATATTTTCATATTCACCTGAGTCCCCAGACGTTTTGAATGCTGCTGAGATACTGAATCACAAGGAAATGTTGGGGAAAAAAAAAAAAAAAAAAAAAAAAAAGCAAAGATCTGTAGGCTTTAAGGAGATTCACCTCCTCAGTTATATTGATTTTTTTTCTGAAGTCTTTTGGAAACATCTTTTTCCAGGAAAATCCCCATCTCCACTAATAGCTTTTCCACCAATTTCACATTCCTTCTACTAGTCTTTGATGACATTTCCTGTAATTTTCCAGTTTGTTTCACACTTAAATATTGCTGGGATTTCTATATAAGCAGAAATCTTCCAGGAATCTCTGATTTTATTTCTGTTTTACAGCAAAGTGCAGAAATAGTTGGAATTATTCCTTGTAGTTAATACTGTATTCATTGATGAACATGTAAGCAATGAACTCTGTTCAACCATGACCAGTATATATAATTTATTTTTGTATGTCTCTCTACATTCTTATCTTTCCTAGATTTTTCAGCTTAAATAGCTTTGTATGACTCCACATTCCTAGGAAATTTCTGGTTTTCCTGTGAAAAGCAGGATCTTAGTCTCCAAGTCCAGGATATTAGCATTGTGTTTTCCTTAAAAAACTGTTATAGAGTATGTATGTTTCCATGGACACCTCTGTTTTTGAGAATGGATGTTTGTTTACTTTAACTCTGATGCCATAGGGCTGAGCTAGGCATAAAGATATAAGCAGCCAAAATGTCAGCCCTAATTTTGGAATCCTCATGTCTAATCACTGAAACCCTCTTTCTGTATGAACCTTATGGCAGACCCACTGTGGAGAAGGGAAAAACCAGTCAGAGGACACCTCAGATTCCTTCTAATTGGAGTCTGGCTGTGGCACAGAAGCTCCAGCTCACTGTCTGGTTGTCCTTGCACATCTCTGACACAGATGTAGGGGACTGCACAAGTGCTGTGAATAGAGAATTAACAGGTCTGCCTGGGAGTGCAAGAACAAGAAGCAGCAGCAGCAGCTTCTGTGAGACTTAGGAGCTGATGGTCTTCAAGACCCAAACACCTCTGTCTGCAGCTTCTTAGAACACTCAAGTCAGGAGAGAGAGTCCAGTGAAGACTCTCAAAAGCAGGACAGCTCAATAAGACTAATCAGTGTCAACTCCTAAAGGGTACCTAATGAATGTTCAAAACCTGCACATGGTCACAAACCTAAGAACAATTCAGAAGAAGTGATAAAGATCCAACAGTTGACAGTCTTTGTCACCAATGCCGTGGCAAAGAATCCTAGGGAGATTGTTTGGGCACAAGAACCTTGGTGGTTGTGAGAACACGTGTCTGAGAGTGTGCTGAATGTGGCTGTTTGGAGTTTGGGTTTCGGGTTTTTTTTCAATGAAATCACCTTCCTCCTTACCCAATAAGCTTTACTACACTGGTTCTACAGTAATGCAACATTATTTCCTATATGGAATTAATTACCAGGCATCGAACTCAGCTGTTTCCCTTCTGCTTCTCTCCTGCAGATGCCATGTGAAGGCTGCATGGAGAGAGACAATGTGAGCACTGGTGCAACCATGGAGTTCCTCCTGCTCGGCTTCTCCGAGCTGCTCCGTCTGCGGGTCCTGCTCTTCCTTATCTTTCTCATTATTCATTTGGTCACGTTGGCAGGGAATATGATGATCTTCATGGCAGTGGTAATGGAGCCCTCACGCCCTCCCATGCTGTTCTTCCTCTGCCAGCTCTCTGCCATCGAGCTCTGCTACACTTTAGTCACCGTCCCCAAGGCGCTGCTCAGCCTGGTAGTGGCGGACGGCAGCAGCATCTCCCTCCTAGGCTGTGCCGCACAGATGCACCTCTTCGTGGCCCTCGGGGGGGCCGAGTGCTTCCTGCTGGCAGCGATGTCCTACGACCGCTACGTGGCCATCTGCCAGCCCCTGCGCTACGCGGCCGTGATGAGCGAGGGGCTGTGCCTCCGCCTGGCCCTCGCCTGCGCCCTGGGAGCCTTCGCCGTGGCCCTGGGCTTGACGGTGGCCGTGTTCCGCCTGCCTTTCTGCCAGTCACGCCGCATCGACCACTTCTTCTGCGACGTCCCTGCCGTGCTGCGCCTGGCCTGTACGCAGAGCTACGCCGCCGAGCTGCCTCTGCTGGCCGCCTGCGTGCTCCTCCTGCTGCTCCCCTTCCTCCTAATCCTGGCCTCCTACGTCTGCATCGCTGCGGATTTGTTACGCCTCACCTCCCCTGTGGGAAGGGGCAAGGCCTTCTGTACCTGCGTTTCACACCTGGCCATCACCTTGCTGCACTACGGATGTGCCACCTTCATATACATTCGCCCTAAGTCCAGTTACTCGCCAGCTCGAGACAAGGTGGTGTCCCTGGTCTACACCAATATTACCCCATTAATGTATCCCCTCATTTATAGCCTGAGGAACAAGGAAATCAGAGGGATGCTCAGGAAAATGCTG
Source organism: Trochalopteron elliotii (assembly GCA_024734555.1). NCBI lineage: Eukaryota > Metazoa > Chordata > Aves > Passeriformes > Leiothrichidae > Trochalopteron > Trochalopteron elliotii. The sequence goes on from JANPWX010019976.1 coordinate 16,575, forward strand.
AGGAGGAAGAAAATAGCTCAGTTGAACGGGGATACTATCAGGGTTGTAATGTGTGTGTGTGGTAAATTTTAGGAGAATAAACACATGCTTGTTGCAAAACAGCCCCATAACCAGATCACCATAGACTTCATTAAGGCAAATATCCAGGCAGGGTTCTACATGCATCACTACATTTACAAGAAAAAGATATTTCTGTTCAAAAAAATCCCCAACATAACACTTGATCTAAAGGAAGATGCTTAAGTGAGTTGTGAGGATGAAGAGCTTTGATCAATCACTGATCTTGCTTCTGTGATCACATTCAGGCTTACATCCATAGTCATCCCAGCACAATCAGAAGATCAACACAAAAAATTTTAAAGCTAATGAACCAATATTAAAGGATTGTTTTCATTATTTTTCTGTCAAGATGACAGTAGAAATTGGGTAGTCAGTACAAATTTTAGACTGGTAAGTTCAACAGCACAATAAATCTGTAGGAGCTTAAAGGAAGGTCAGAAGAAGAAAGTCCGTGGCTAGAAAGAAGGGTAAAATAGCTGTGGTTTTCTCCAAATTTAGCAGAAGGTGCACTCTGGTATCGCATGACAAATGGAAAGATTGTTAGTGTAAACTCAGCTAACCTTGAATTATTCTAGATATTGAAAATTAAAATGCCATTAGTCTGACAAGAGTATGACTTTCCTATGCCTGTTTTGCAGGAAGCAAGACATATTTCCTTTTATAAGGAGATGCTTTAGGTTTGGATTGTTCCTATGGCAACACAAAGGCTAAGATACTTGTCTTATCATGTGACTCTTACCAGGAAAGACTGCATCATGTAAATATGAATGCCTGGGGAGTGTTGAGATCTATAATTGTAAAAGTAATAATACTGCTGCCACAGTTATTGCAATTTCTTCAGCAAAACCAGTGAGAGTTACAGCACAGGCTGGACTGCAGCAGGCATAAGAGTCTGAAAGGTGCAAAGCAGTGTTATTTTATGAGTTTCCTATGTGTAGGAGGAACAGGGTGATTCAGACAAATTAGGGAAGATCAATTTTGGCCAGGAAGAGGGGAGGAAAGAACCAACTTCATTATTTCATTTAATATTTCCCTCCCCCGCTTCTCTTTAAAGGCCATAGAGATCCCATAATTCAGAACCCACCTCTTACATAGAAAGTTGTTGAGAAAAAATTAAAATGTTTGCTTCTGTTCCTCTGTCTAATCTGAAGGAATTTCAGCACCCCAGCTGCCCTTATCTCTCTCTGGGCAGACCAAGAGAGCAGAGTGGTATTTGCTTTCTCTGGGCTACAGTCATTAAAAATTATGGTAAGTGGATTTGACAAATGTAAGAAATTGGCACTGTAACTAAGGAAGTTAACTTGGAGCCTTCTGACAAAAGAGAAATGTGGAATTTAAAACTGACATTAAAAGCTGTCTTCAAGTTCACAGTTCTAGCCTGCCTAAAACATTAACACAGAATATTGGCTCTCATGTCAATGAATACCTGATTACTCCGTGGGCAAACATTTAGCTGCTTTATTTAAAAATTATCAAAGTTGCGGTGAACATTTTAATCACCTGCCAGCTCTTCCAAAAGTGAGAAGGGGAGGGTCTCAATGAAAGAACACTAAGTACTAATAGAGAAGTACTTTTGAATTACATTAGAGAAGTGCTTTGAATCAAATACTATTAAGTAACTGTAATGAGCACAGGAAAAATAGGAAGCATAAATTCTAAATCCTGTCAAGCCAAATCAAGCTTTGAAGTTAATCCTGCTGCAAGCAGTTGGCTGGTCTTGAGATGGCCAGAGGTCCTTCCTGAGATTAGCAGGACTTTGCATCAGAGGTTTCTAACCGGCCTTCTAGGAGCTATTGATATGTCCAAATGCCTGGCAATAAAACTGAAGGACAGAAAGACACTGAGGTTCATAATACTGTTCAAAGGCTTGGTAGAGGCCCTCACATATTTCTGGCAGCTGTGGGCACGGGATAGCAGAGAAATAACTGTTATCTGCTGCCAGCTGTGGGAAGATAGCAGAGCTGTCCCCTGAGCTAGGATGTTCATTGTGAACCACTGTGGAACAGAGGCACCTGGGCAGATCTCTCCTCACTACAAGGATACAGATGATGCTTTTGGAAGGGATGACATGACTAAAACAGAAGCCAGGTTAGACTCCCAGCTCTTTCATTCTGAGATACATGTGGGAAGCTAACAAGCAGTGGAGGCTTTCTGAGAAGACACTTTCTCTACCCAATGTCCTTGCAGATGAACAGAGTGAGCAGATATCCCAGAGCCCAAGACCATCCTCACCAGTATTCCCACACCCACTAGTCCAAGACTATCCCCACCAGTATTCCCACACCCATTCACATCACCATTTCCCCCCACTCCATGCCAGCTGTTTTGAGCACTGTACAGATCTGTAGAGAGGACTCAGGGATAAGAGTGGGAAGAGGGGTAGCTTATGAGGTAAGAGCAGCAGCAATGTATAAGAGATATCCGACCCACTTCCTTTCTAAACTGTTATCTTTTAAATGACTGGACCTGCCTGAGGTCCCTTTTCCACTCAACAAGTGGCTGTTTCAGTCCTGTTGACTCAGCACACCGTGTCCTGAGAGCTGGAGAGTGCTCAAGTAAAGTAAGGCAGCACCTTACATCCTTGATGTAGGCATGAACATAGAATAATAATTTTAAAAAGGTAATTTTAAAGTTATTTTCAGAACTTCATAGGGAAAGCATAGGATCCAGTGAGGCAGTGCAGATTTTGACAAGTGCACATTCCACCTCCAGCCAAAGATGAGTATGGAAAAGATCTTTCCGTGAGTATTTTCGTTTTTTTGGGTTGGGTAGGGAGTCAAGACTCCCCAGTGAATGAGCACAGCTGAGTACCTGCATTTCACAAATGGTCCTGTCCTTTCTTGCAAGAAGAATGCTTGCATTCCCAAATTTGCAGAGACCTGAGATCTGGAAAACACAGATGTCATGAAGTTTTCCAGTGAAACCAATTAGGACATCACTAAGAATCACTTCATGTTTTACACAGTCATAAAAACAGAGTATTCACCCTTGCAATTAATTTCGTAAAGGCAGCCCTGAGCAAGCACTGTGTGAGAACACAGATCTTATCAATGGTGATGCACCAGAGCCCAGCCTGTAAGAGTTCAACCTGTAAGATCACATCAGTGCTGTCCACATTCTCAAAAATGAAAAGAGTTTGGAGGATGATGGCACAGACTTTGGGCAGCATTCAGGATACTCAAGGTCCAGCACACTGAATGGTAAATGCCACTGAAAGAGGTTTCTCCACTCAAGGAGATGCTTCAAGGCGGTTCCTTGAGAGCTACTACCAGTACCAGTGATACTGGGAGGATACAAGGGAAACCTCCCTTTCAGTATAGAGAGAAACCAGGGAAAAATACTTTTTTTTTAAAAAAATTATTTTTGCACACAATCATGTTTGCTGGCAATCTGAGTAAGACGTTTCCTAGAAGATGTTCCTATAAATAATGAAGCTCCTAAAAAAATTAAATGCACTTGCATTACAAAAAAACCCACAAACAAACGAAAAAAACAAAACAAAACAAAACAAACAAACAACAAAAAAAACCCCAAACCCCACCCTTATTTTCCTAGGAGTATAAATATGGAAAGTTTATTTAGGGGATTTGTTTCTACTGTGGGTAAAGAAAGTTGAAAAATTGGCAAAAGTCCAGTTTTAAGAGCTTGGAAGAAATTTCAGTGTATTTATCTCCCCTTGACAAAGTCATGTTATCACATCCTGCCTGTTTTGGCTTACATGAAAAGTGAGTCCACCAGCCTTTCTTTCTTTCAAATTCCTTAAAAGCTTGTAAAACATGCAAATAATCCTATATTTACCCAAATAGATTTTTTTTGGTCATTTGAGCTGAAGCAGAAAGGTGAAATTAATACAGCTATTTACGACAATAGAGTTGTAAAATGAAATGGATGTGGGCTTAGTAGTAAGCCTAGAAAATAGATATTAATATCATGAGGGTGAAAAATTGTCAAAGATTTGCTTTATTCAGAAAAGGCCTCTGCTTCCATGTTTATTATGAACATGCCAAAGGATTAATATTTACTGTGCTTCACTACTTACATACTTTACTATGATAAAGGCTAGAATACCAGGATTTTCTCTTGCAGATAATTATAGATAGAAGACTTACTAAAGAAGAGAAATGAGTCCTTCCTGAGATTTTTTTTTTACTATTATATGAAATTACGTATCCAGGATATAAAATTTGATAGGTTCCTATATGATATAAAACAAATACAGTCCACACCCCCTAAACAAGGTAATCAAAAGAAATATACTTAAATAATCTTCCACTTCTCCACAGAATTAAGGATTTCTACAAGCTTTTTATTTATCAACTCGGTTGTTGCGCAGGCCTGAAGTTTCTTTTAATGGACTGTTTCAGGAAACAACCAGGAACATAGGACAAAAACTAATCAGGAGACCAAAGTGGAGCTGAAGAATGAGCTGAAGCTCCTGCCAGCTGGTTGGTTTCAGAATTAGTTTCACCTTGCCCTACAAGCACCTCCACATCAAAAAGCTGACTGAAGGTGTTATTAATAATTCCAGCACTGTATCCTTAACCTAAAGCTCTTGGCACTAAAGATCCTATTGTGCTCAGTTGTCTTCCAAGCAAGTCCAGGAAGAAATGAGAATGGGAAGGTCGATACCCACCCAGTGTGTACCCTTGGCTTCACCTGCACAAGTGCAAGAATATAAGACAGTCTGGTTTTACAAATTGGTATGTAAAGATGTGAGACCGTCTGGTTCTACAAATTGCCATGTAAAGTTGAGGGAAGACCTGATGGCTCAGCAGCATATGGCCTCTAGCCTAGTCACTGCTGAAAATCAGGTCTCCTAAAATCTGTGTTGTGTTTCATTGTGGTTTCGGTGTACAGTTGCTCTCAGCATTCATTTTAGTTTTCATGTTTTGATTTAATTAAAGAGTTCAAGTTTCAAAAAATCAAGTGGGAGGTTGAACTGGGAATACAGTTGGCAGTGAGTTGGGAAGATGTTAACATGTTCAATGCCCTCCTTCCACCTGCAAGGTGTCTGTTTCAAAAACCTTCTCCTGACACCCACCTTGAAACCTCTCAGGGAGAATGCTTCTTGCTAACACAGTGGCCAGTGGAAACTATTTAATTTCTGCTCTGGACAGCAACTCTTCAACATCAGGACCAAGCTAAAACAGCAACAATTACGGGCAAGCTTATTGTGTTTAGATTGTGGAGGTAACTGTAATTTGTTAAGAAGAGGATCATAAAAATACCTCAAATAAACAGATTAGAAATGGACCTAAAAGCTTTAAAATATCTGTTACAAAGCCCCAGAAAATAAAAGACTGATTAACTTACACATTCACCCATAAGAGTAGAAAAAAAAAATTTAAAATCACACTACGTAAGTGACTAGTTATATGGCTTTTTATTGTATTTTAGTAAAGCTTTTTCAATGTAAGTGAGATATTTCCATGTTTGAACATAATTAATCCAAGAGTGGGGAGAACGGCTAGAAAATATGAACAAATTACAAATTACAGAGAGGTTTGTGTTTGCCAGGCAGAGGTTACTATTGCTATATTTTGAGCTTTGATTCAACTGCTAAAAATATAATCTTACTTTTCTATAATGTAGTGGAATAAGTCCTCAGCATCTCTACTAGAAATCAAATTTATCTGTGTCAGATTTTATGTTTATGACACATATGCTGTTGTGTTAGTAATGCTGAAGGAGAAATTGAATCCTCTTGTGAAACCTTAATGCCACCAAGATGAATAAATATCTTTAAAGGTGCCCAGGAAGAACGTGCTCCCAAGGGGAAGTGTTAAGTGTTGAACTGCGCTTTTTGGATTTCTTAAGTATATAATGTGCTGCAATAGTATAGTAGAAAGTAACTAACTCTTGTGACCCAGATTTGTACCACTTAAGGGAAGTTTTATGATTAGGAGAATGAATCAGATTTTATTATGACTTGGTTTTCATTGCTTTCCTCTTGTCTATACAAAAAGTCACACCTCAGCATAAGCGATGCCCTGTTTGGCTGCTCTCCGGAGGTGGCCGGGACCTCTGGGGCTCCACAGCCACTGGACCACGAGGGGGAGCAGAGCTGGGATAACACGGCAAGGGAATTATCTCAGGTAATTTCTGTGGAAAAGCAAGGTCCTCCCCCTCATTTGCAGGATGGTGTAATAATTTAACTCAGTCCTGTTTTGCAAGCCAAATAAGAGCATGGCAGACCATGGCAGGGTAAGTTTATCCAGAGACAAAAGCCAGCAAGTCTGCAGTCCAGGCAGCAGTGCAAACACACTTCTCTGTCTGATCAGGTGTCCAGCCAGGGCATCAGTAGGTAGAGAAACACCTATTAGTGTGTTGCTGATGATCAAGTAAGTGGAATTTTTTTCAGGAATCCTGGACTTCTTCTAGTTCATGTACTGTATGACAACTCTGTTAGGTGGAACATACATTTGGGAAGCTACCCTCCTGTTTTGACTGGAGCCCAAGTAAGGAACTGTCTGCATTCCTGGTGGAAGAAGATGTGATTGCTTATCTACCAGTGATGAACTGAATGAGCAAAAGATTCATGTGGGGAAGGATGACAGGAGGTCTTTAGCCCAAATACCTGCTCACTGCAAGGTTAACACCAAAACTGTGTCAGGCTGCTCAGGGGCTTTCAAGTAAAGTTTGTACGTCTCCAAGGCTGTTTATCTCTGCATATGTGAGGAAGAGCAAGGGAGTGTCCCCTGCTTCTTCTGTGTATGAAAACTGAGATCTATACCTTGTCTCTATCAACTTCATTCATTCCCTTGCCCTTGCTATTCTTCTCAAGGGAGAAAGACAACCAGCTCAACTACGTGTGCAGTCATGTCCTCAGGTCTCTAACACAGGGGTGACTGCCTTGTGATCCAGAGGAGTTACTTGTGCTCCTTCACAGGAGTTTAAAATACCTTTTTAAAATAAAATCTGAGTTTCTGAATGAAAGATGTCCATATACAAAACTAATTTAACAGCTTAAACCACTAAATGGTATGAGTCTATTTTCTGCAGAAAAACAGTCTGAAGTCAGCTGTTTGAAATATTCTAAGATAATTGCTGGTGGAGTAGAGCCAGAACACCTTCTAGGATAAAAAATGGAAACAGTAGAATATTTAACTGTGGTCATGCAGGTGAGAATAAGGGACCTGCACAGAAAGCACAAATTCTCTACAGGGAAATAAGACACTGAAACAGAACATATCTTACGCTCTACAGAGCTGTCATAGATTATTCCTAGAGTTGTAGAGATTGTGGATAAAAAGAGTGAATCAGAGACTACAGAACAAGAGCAAGTTCCTCCTTTAGACTAAATTAGGGCTTGTTGTAAAATGCATTTGAGACATCTGGAGGGCCTATACATCGGTGTTACTATGATACCTTACTGAAAGCCAGTTCAGGATATACAGATTCAATTTATCAGTACCAAAGGGATGCTTTGATAATTTAGGAAGTAATATCAAGTGAGAAACTCCAGAGATTATTTCTAGGTTCTGCTTCATTCATCATCTGTAAGGACATTTAACAGCACAATGGTGAAACTCATTATAAATCTGAGGAGCAGCAAACACAGTAAACAATTTGTAAGGATCATATGAGACAGTTCTGTCTGAACTGCAGTTCAAAAGAAGCACGTCCCAACTCAGCCTTGGGAGTGCCCTTTGACTTTCCCAACAGCACATCAAAACAAGAGGTGGTGTACAGCCTTCCTCCTCACTTTCCTCACCACAAGCCCACATAGCTGTAGGAGGAAAGCCCAGGTGTGTTGTGTGGTGTTTTTTTCCAGCTGGATAGCTAATCACAGTGATACTCAAAACAGGATACTGGGAAATGGAAGGAAAAAAATGTGCCCTGCAATTCAGAAATACTCAGAGGGACAAGAAAGACAGGATGAGATTCAGCCCCAAGACATGCTGAGAGTGAGCTGAAAAGATGCATTTGTCTTCTTAAAACCAAAATGCATGCCAGAGACAGGATGCTCACTGGGAAGCCATGACAGTGAGAGGCTGTGGAGATGTAAATCATAGAATATGATTGTAAACAAAACATAAAAAGATTTTTTTTTTAATTAAGTTCTTTCAGTTTTGTTTATTTGTTGGTTTTGGGATTTGTTTGTTTTAGTTGCTTGTTGTTTGTGTTTCTGTTTGTGTTTTTTTGCTAGACAGTCAGGGAATTAGTTTTGCCCAACAATTTCCAAAGACAAAACCCAAACTTGTGATGCACAAACAGAACAACACTGCCAATGAAATACTCAGCAGAGCTGTATGAAAATGCATGTGTGGTACTCACTCTACTGGCTTCAGCCTCTGTGTATATTCCCTCTTTTTCCCTTTGAATCTGCATTTTGATGCAGAGGACACATAGGAAAGCAATCTAGCAGAGCTTTTACAGATATCAACAAAGTTCTAGGCATTTGGTGTTTTTACTTCTGTGTCCTTCCACATGTTTATAGATTTTCTTCAGATCCTGATCCTGCTGTAACATTAGATCATATTTAATTTCACTATCATTGCACACACATTCTGATTGCAAGCTACACTAAGTGACCTCCAATCTGAAAAACCACAAAGCAATACATATGATTTCTGACCACCATTATCTGGAAAACCCTTATTGCTGATCTCCATCTGCCAATATTAAAAGGGGGAGAAAAATAAAGTAATTTTTTTTTTTAGGCTATGTTCTCCAGTAAGCCTTATTGAATTGCTTCCTGCCTACTCCTTAGAGCAAATGTTCTGAGTATCTACACACCACTGAAATGGAGATAGAGCATCCCAAGGCTCTTCACTCCAGAACTGGTCACTTCTGGTATTTTACAGATGCAAACTCTGTTAGTCCTGAGGAACCAAATGTCAGGCCTCAACTCTGATATAATTTTTTTTTCCACTTGAGGAAGGACATGAGCTCCTGGCCTGCCCTAGAGCCTTATCCTCCAGTTGCAAATGGTTCTTCCCCATTGCATGTCTATGTAGGCCTTGCCTATGTCATCCCATCACAGAGAAGTTAGCTGTGGGTCTGCCTGCCCCACTGCTACATCACAGACTGAAGAAGGCACAGAACTGCACAAACGAAGACCTAAATGGACACATTCCTCCAGCATAAACTCAAGGTATGCGTTGTAGACCAAAAAAATCTTACGGGACTGCTGCGATAGGAGTCATTCAAATATGGGGCAAACATAGGCATAAAAGTTTGAGACTTAGCACTGTGGACTGATAAAGAGAACTTTATACAGAATTAAACTGTGACAAATTTAAAGTACAACTACTCTGAATGCCATTTACATTTTAATTATTTGCACCTATATTTTACTCTATGTGCTACATAAAATTTAAAGCTTGGTATTGTAACCATTTTTTCTGAAATTTCTCTTGCCTATGTTCAGACATCTCGGGATAGATCTTGCTTTCTCAAGATGTATGGTTTGAGAATCACGGAATTCACTGAAAGATTAGATGCAAGGGCCCTCAGAGAGTCCACAGTCCCAAAAGCTGCTCAGAGCAGGGCTGACTCCACACAGGGCTATGTTGTTCATGGCTGTGTCCTGGCAAATCTGGAACATCTCCAAGGGTGGAGATCCCCCAGCCTCTCTATGCAACCAGACAAGGTCCTTTCTTTAGCCTTCCTTGAGGAGGAGGAGGAAGAGAGCAGGAGGAATGCAGCCATACAGCAAGTGTAAGTGTAATAATACCATCTGTATTTTACCGGGAGGGGTGTAATAGCTGTGTATGGGTGGGAATAACATCCTTGATGAATGCCAGGAGAGACAGAACAAAGGCAAGTCCTTTCATATTTATGTCCCTCAGGAAGAAAACTAAAAGTCCTGTGAGGTCTTCCTACTCAGAGAAAGAATCCTTCTAGCTTGCTTCCTCTCCCATGATTTCTTTTTTGTTGAAAAGCAGGTACTGTCCATCAATGCAGAGGAGGTAACTAAATGAAAAACAGTAATTCTGCCAAAGTGGCATTGCTGTCGCTCTGTGACATACTTGGGAATGAAGTGGGGCGCTGTCCCTGGGTACAGATGGATTTCCTAAACATATGCAGTGAGGATGGCTCAGTGGTTTTAGCCCCACTTAGCTCACAGAATCACAGAATGGTTTGGCTTGGAAGAGACCTGGAAGATCATCTTTTTCCAACTGCCCTGCCATGGGAGTTGGAACTAGACCTTCCACTAGGCCAGATTGCTCCATGGCTCTATCCAACCTGGCCTTGAACACTTCCAGGGATGGAATAGCCACAACCTCCTTGGGCAATCTGTTCCAGTGCTTCACCACCCTGAAGAATTTCTTCCTAAAATTTCAGTTTAAAGCCATTGCCGGGGCCAGTGGGACCGGCAAGGATGGCGAGGGCTGCCCAGGAGGTGGCAATCGGGAGCCTCTTACGGGAGTGGAGCAAAGGTGGAGGGAGGCTCCCAGGAAAAGAGGTGGCTGCCTTTAAGGTGGGTTTATTTGCCTGCCAGATGGGAAGTCTGTGACCAGCCCCTTAGAACAGGTAAAGGCAGTAAGGCTTCTCCACCCACTCGCCTTGATCTTTCATCACCTCCGTGGGCCAGGCGAGCGCTTGTGCAACGTGCGCGCCGCGCTCGGGAGCTGCGGGAGAGGCCCATGCGCTGCCCGCAGCAGCCGGGGCACAGCGGCCGGAGCCGGCGGGGGCGGCGAGCCGGGCCCCCTCCCCGGCCAGCCTCGGGCTGAGCACCTGCAGCGGCGGCATGGAGCTCTCCCTCGGGCTCCTTCTCCTCTGGGCTCTGCTCCGTCCCGAGGCGCACGGGAAAGAAGGTAAGCGTGGGACCCGCCGCCGGTCCCTCTGCCTGGAGGGCTGGGCTGGGGCGCGCAGGGAGCGGGACCTGGCCCACGCGCCTGCGGCTCCAGGGACACCTCAGAGGGACTGGGGTGTCAGGGAAGGGCAGCCGGGTGTGGGGGGACCACGGCCTGGCAAATCCCATCGGAATCTCGGTGGCTCGGTGAACGAGCCCAGGTATGTTCGCCCCCTCCTTCACCTCCTCCTAACACAGCACAAATGCCTCGGCATATCCAGCGATCCAAGAGAATTCTGACCCTGTTTCCCTCAAACGCGGGCCTTGCAGATAACAAGTTTAAACACAAACTCAGAAAGTTTCTCCCCTCCTCTGGCAACACCCCCGCAGTTTCCTCAAGAAGCCCTCTTAAGGAGGTAACCCTTGTGAGCAAGCAGACAGTCATTTTATCGGAGTCTTTTACCTACCCAACTCACGGAAGATGGAGCTGGGTTTTAAAATTTCCTCTTCCACCTCTTTAGGCTTCCATGTTTCCCTTCTCTGTATCACTTACTCTCTTCTAATAGATGCAATGATTTTTTTTTCCTTCCATCTTGGTAGTTGCACAGTGGTTATGAAACATGGGAGAATGGCAACTTTTAATAGAGAGGTGAGGGAAGTGTAAATCTCTGCTCTGTTTCCTACCTCCTCCTGCAGTCAATTCCTGCCACGGACTTCTGTTTTGTACAGCAAGAGGTGTTGGGGCTTTTCCATGCCAAAGACAGTCCTCCTTCATTCTCCAGTCTCTCGATTGAGGGGACTTGGTCATAACTGGCAGTTCAGCCATGGGCTCAGCTATGATTCTGCGAGTGCTGAGTGATCTTTTAAAGCGTCCTTGACAAGCACGTTTCTATTAAGGATGCATCTACGTGGTGGATGCAGCTGACAGACACTGTGCAGAAGGCCAGCCCTGGGTGAGGAGTAATACCGGGTGGCACCACGCAGGCTTGGGTTTCCAGAAGCGTGTGACCAGTAGCTGGCAGTAACAGTAACCTGTCTGCCAGCTTCTCCCCTATCTCAGCCATCTCATTTGGGCTGTGTCTGTGATCCACTCTTCCTTAACTTGTCTACCAGGGAAACAGCTCATTTTCCCGGCGTCCTCTCTTATCTGAAGCCTTTCTTCTTTTTGGGGACACCTCCGCCCCTGTGGCTGGACAGCCACGTGAGATGCCCAGCAGCAAAGCTGTGGACCAGAGAGCTAGTAGTCCCTGAGCACTTGTTTTCCTCTGCTTCTGTAGTCTTACTGACTCAATCATCCTTTCCGTGGAGAATCCCTGTTGTGGGATTCACTTAAAGTCCTTCTCAGCAATGGACTTTGTCCCTCCAGTGGGCACCCAGCAGCTGAAGGAGCTGCCATTACTGACAGTGCAGAGCATGGCACAAGGCCTCTGCCAGGTTCCTGTCCTGGCCACTTCCAAGTTCCTTTTCCCTTGCTCTGCTAGAGCTTGCCATGCAGCCCCTCTCACTTCCACACTGCCGCTTCAGTCCTGAAGACTATGGGACGGCCTAGATGTTATCTGGGTGATGGTTCTGGCAGGGCAGGCTACCTCACCCTCGGAGTTTTTGGAGTTAACCACAAGAGAATATTATCTCAGATAAAGAGATTGATAATAGAGGGGACGTGAATGAGGAGCCTTGTCTGGACAGGGAGTCTGTGGCTAGGAAAATTGTGCCATATGACCATACTGTGAACACTTCGAACTTGCAAAACCTGGATTCCTGCTTTTCCCTTCTCCCAATCCTGAAAGGGTGTTTCAGAGGTGAGAACAGCCGCGCAATCCCTCTTATCTCTGATTCTGGGCCCACAGCCTGCTTCCTCATTCCACAGGACTCTTGCTGATCTGCACTTTACACTATTACTTATAGTTGGCAGGGAGTATTTGTAAAAGAGTCAGATGAGGGGGAGGAAACCTGGTTATTTAAATGCCATTTAAAAATCTCCCCACTCCTACCTTTCACCCCCAAATTCTTTTCTGAGACGTTTAGAAAAGACCCTTCTGAATACACCCACAGGAATCTAAAAGAGAATCCAAAGAATTTTTCTTGTTTCCTGTGTTCCCAAGCTGGGACTTCGATAGGTGCACAGAAACCAGTAGTCTGTTCTGGCAGCAGCGGAAGACCCAAAGGCTGGCACGAAGCTGCACATCCCACAGTGTGTCTTATTCCAACTCCTCTGCTTTCTCAATGTTTGCCTACAAAGTGACACATTTTTAACGTGTCTTCAGATCAAGACTTTGGGCCAAATTATGATTGCATTTTCAAATTCCTTTGAGGGCTAAAAATGAACGTACCAATGATTCTCTCCTTTGTCACACGGCTCCAGCAGCAAGGCTTAAAGCAGCCGTGCAATTCCGCAGGAGGTGGCCATACCATGGCCGGAGCCATGACTCTCTCTTGATGTGCCGGCCAGAAAAGTCGGAAGGCTGGGAGAGGGTTAAACGATTTCTCGGCCATCGTCAGCTGGTGGACAGTGTGAGTTAGAAGTACGGGGCTCATCAATTTGCACAACCGATGCATGTCCTGGCTTTTGGGTACTGTGACAATGGAAAGTCCCTTCTGCAACTTCACACTGCCTCTGTACTTTCCCACTGTGTTTCAAGTACTGAATAGTCCCTCCAGGCGACACTGATTGATCTTTTGTGTTGGTAATTTATTTGATTGCCTTCCTCTTCAGCCATTTAGTTTGCTGCCTTTTATTTCAAGGAAAGATGTGTTCAGCTGCTAATGCCGCTTTCCCATTTGAATAGGCTTCAGCCTCCTTCTTCCTTTTTCGGACAGTTTTAGGAAGTGATAAAATTTGTCAGGGTTGCATTTTTTGGATGAGTATAGGAGGGGGGCTCTCATATATTAGTAGACTTTTAACTCCTGACTAGCTGCCCTGTCTTGTATCTTTCCGTCCCTCCTCTAGTCATGCTGTTTGAACGTGAAAGGTTTCAAAGGGTGGGAGGGGTCGAGAGAGGAAATGCAGGCTTTATTTTTTTGGACAAAACAAGGATGAAAACATTCCGTGGGCCACATGAGTTGGGTCACCGATTTACTTTTTTCCCTCTCTTCTGGTTTTCAGTGGATCTGCTTGACACAAGCACTGCACAGGGTGAACTGGGCTGGCTTCCAGACCCTCCGGAAGTAGGGGTGAGTACCCACATTCAAGGAAGGGGAGCCACTGGCAGTATTAAATGATAGAAGAATATAACCCGTGTTGAAATTTCACCCTGCCTCCGGAAACTGAGCTGCTGAGGCTCTATCCACTCCTGGACATTTTAGGAGTCTTTATAAGTCTCTCTCCCTTCACCTGTGTAGCCTCACCCCTAGCCAGCTTTTTAAGGACTGATGCCTATTGACTTCCAGTCTGTTTAAACACATCCTTGAAACATACTGTTTCCATGAAGTAATAAAGCAATGAAGAAAAATGAAAAAAAAAAAATCAGTTAATCACCCAGGTTTTCATTCTGTCATGCTGCACATAAATCTCATGTCTTTTATTTTTTTTCCTAGGAAAATAGGCAGAGCAAAAGTATTTCTGTCTCAGAGTCTCTCAAGAAATTAGAAACACATTTTTTAATTCAGCAGCTGACTGAAGAAATAATTGTTAACTCGTGGGGCAGCAATCTGCCCTTGTGGGTGGGCAGCAATATTCTCGGACTTCACACCAAACTATGTTGTTTGGTCCATACAGCTGACAATGAGAGAGGAATTTCCCTTTGTTTTGTGACTGTAAAATTGAGTTGATGGGAAGTGCTTCAAAATGTACTCTTGAAACCACTGCAACATTAGACCCTGAAAGACAGCTGAACTCTCAGCTATTTTTATACATGTACAGCTATTTTTAATGAAAAATAGTTGATCAGTCCCTGTGGTGTCACAACCTGCATCAGTGAAGGTGGTTTCCTTTGTAGCAGCAGCACTGTGGGGGTGGTGGTAGGAAGGCACAAAGAAACGGGATTTTAGGGACTACCCTGTGGTAGTTAGCACATATATCAATGCACAGTTTCAGTTCCTGATCCATGCTCTTGTGTTTGTAGCAAGTCCAAGCTTTCCAATGGAGAGTCTTCACCCTTCCTGTTCTAAACCAGACCCGGGTTTAGCCTGTTCCTTACTCATTTCCATAACTTTCCTCTGTAATGTGCTGTGTCTGGTTTAAATCTACCCCAGCCTCCTCCTCCCCATAGCCTTGCTGGGTGAAGTAGAGCCAGACAGTGAGGTTCTTCTGCACTGGCATAACTGCATTTGTTTTATTAGTAAAGCCGTTTTGGTTATTATTAGTTGTATTATTATACCCTGCTCAAAACAGGTGCCCTAGTGAGACATACATGTAGATCATGTTTTGCCCACTGTTCCCTTTGTTGTCTCATCAATTAACTCTCTGTGTGGTAATTTTACCCCAATTCTATGCTGCAGCCGTGTTCAGGATGAAGTCTGCCTCTTGAAAAGACTGAAAAAAAAATCAATTGAAAAGTGGATTCTAAAAAAAATCTGATAGAAAGAAAATAAAACCTTTATTACAGAACATCTGAGTGTTGAACAGTAGGTTCAGAGCAGTGTGAGGAGTTGCCAAATCTTTCTGCTTGTGCTACATTTGCTTTTTCAAATATGTATATTCAAAATATAATTGTAACTGAGAATTGTTGAAAATTATGGGCAACATGGCCTGAGAGAAACCAAAACTAACAGATCAGGATATGGATGACTGATAAAACAACAGAGGATGAAGAATAGATCCATTGACTTCTCATGAGCATGCCTTTTGAGGAGATTTGTCTAATTACATCATTTCCCAATAACTGTTGGGTGGAAGTCTGACAAATTGCCACAAGCAAAAAGGGAACAATGGCTGATTCTCTTGTAATCAGAACTTTGAACAAGTGTTTCTGAAATCATTCCTTCAAAATGAAGAATTCAATAAGTTCAAAAAAGAACGGAAATTAATTCAGAACATTTTTTGACAAAAAAGAGCCAAGATTAGTACTGAATAATCTGACTAGGTTGATTAGTAACAGGCTGGAAACGTCTGAGCTGTGTTGCACGCAGAGCTGAAGGGTGTACTTCATGTAACACTGCTACTTGTACTTAACCTCAGATGCTGGAGATCTCCCATCAGTGAGCTGGATTTGTGTCAATATACTTATCGCACAGAGGAGGAATTTGCTGTGGGGAATGTTCATGCTTTATATGGACAAGGCCCCCGAGGCACAGCCCAGAAGAGGTTGGCTAAGTCTGTGGAGGCAGAACTACACCTTTGTTTTCTCCTCACTTGTAGCCAATGACAGAGGATGAAGTGGCCTTTGCCAGGTGTGGTTGTTTCATGGTCAGACCGTGGCTGTATCCAGGGTAGACAATGCTCCCGTTAACAAAGGGGCTCAGCCTGAGAACACCACTCAGTTTTGGACAGCATTTCAGTAGTTCAGAACTTCTGCACTACATTAGCCAGCATCTTGTGTAAGCTTAAGGGTAGTCTTTGAGTGAAAGTCTCTGTACTTTGAGTAAAGTGTCTGTAGAATTTTGTTTGTTAAAAGGTTTGTGCTAGCTTGCTTGGTAGTAGCTATTTAGAAAGGGTTTCATTAACTTCAGGCTACTATTGGAAACTAGGCTTTTAAAGAGGCAGACTGTAGTTCCTACAATCCCCTTTTATCTACTTTACCACCCACCACCCCCCTACTCCAGCATCTAACATATTCCTTGATAATTCTGTTTTGGCTTTGAAGTTTTGCCACAGCAACACCAGGTGGGCATAGAGAGGTGTATTACAGTACTAGTGGTAGATCTCCACCTTTTAACATATATTAGAGAGCCAATGATTTGGCCACTTTGAAGGTGTCAGGAGTACAGAATTTACTTGCTCTCACATTTCTTTAAGACTCTTCATGCTGCACAAACAGCCTAGCTACCCTAAATGGTTTCAGATACCACCAAAACTGTTCAAAAAGGACCTCTCAAATCCAGTCATGAACAAATTCACTTATCAGGCATAGTGGCACTGCTTCTTAGCAGCTTGTAAAATAACAGCATAAAATATTATTAATCACTAATTTGCTTTCAAATATAATTGCATCAGCTGTGAACAGATTGTGATGAGGAATTATGCTTTCCTCTTGCATTTTACTTTTAATAGACAAGGCCCTAAGCCTCCCCAGCCTGACTTTGAAGTCAGGCTTGTTCGGAGCAGGGGATTGGAGTAGAGAACCAAAGGTCCTTTCCCGCCTAAATCTTTGCATCTGTGTGATAATTTAGAATAGTTTGTTCATTAGAATTCTGAGCTTTAATTTTTAGCCCAGGCACAAAAGGTCCTCATGATTTTATGCTTAGATTTTTTTGTCATGATTTTATGTAATATCTATTCCTATGGATTTTCTGTATCAGTTTATGTAGGCCTACAATACAACATACTGAGCAATCCAATATTTGTCTTTAATGCTGTGATTATCTCACTCCCAGTTTGTGAGCCTATCTTGAAATTTTCCTTTTACCCACATTTTCCAATATTTGTGTATGTGAATAGTATTTGCATAATCCAGTCATACTTCCATGAGTACATGTGACTACTTAAGTTCCAAGCCATTTGTGCTGGAGAATGCTGCACCCTGGGCTTCTCAATATGACTTTCTTTATATATATTCTCGAATGAAATGTAAATTAAACACACTTTATTCTTTTTTAGCCCCTACATTTTCTGGGGAGATGTGCTTTCACCAGTTCTACAGGTGTCTTTGCTTGTAAAAGGGTCCTTTTTCATGGTGACTTTGTTTTTAAATCAGATGTATGTTATTTCAGGAATCACATGAACTCTACTGCTGCCAAATTGTGCCATATTGATTACATATTAAAAGTTTGGCAAGGCTCAGTTCTCAGCTGTTAGCTGGTTTGTTGAGCTTATTTTTCCCAACCTAAAATTCCTGCATGGATCATAGCATTATTAAAACTTCCAAATTACTTTCTTAGTCTCATTTCCAGGCTGCTGTTGTTCTCAATCTTTTATTACTGTGAGGAGAAGGAGATAATTATTTTCCCACCTATTCCATATCCTTGCTTGCTTCCACACATACTTCAAATCATTGCTATCAGCTTCAATCTTTCTAGCAGTTTCCCAGTGTGCATGGCACTTGATCTGCTCAGCTTTTCCAAAGTTTACTTTCAAACAAGACTAAGGATGGGCATATAATGCCAGTGGCCTAACGTATCCCAAAGGCTATCAATGAATAGCCACTAACTACAGCTATTGTGGCTCCAAAAACACTTGAAAACTTTGGAAATGATGTGTTTCTTGTTCAGGAACAAGAATTTCTGAGTTATGCACCTCATGTTCTGTGGAAAGTTTAATTATGACCATAGCAACTGCTGAAGCTCTGTGAATACAATTTGATAAAGCCAAAAAGTCAGATCCTTTTTTTTAATGTTGTTGTTGTCCCATTAAAGCCCAGGCATAGTTCAAATTCTACACTGATAAATTTTTATGTAATAGACTAGATCAAGTACCTGTGACCTGTCAGCAACTTCTCTATCACTGATCACACCATAACATTTACATGCCTTCAGGTTCTAGCAAGGTGAGGTTGTGTTCCACCAGTCTCAGCGGTCCCAGAGTTCGGTATCAGCTGATGCCTGGTTTCTGTTCCACCACTTCTTTGTCAGACAGATAGTCCTGGTCATGATGGAAATAGTGCTGTGGGGCACACGCCTTCGACCTGCAAGCAATTCCAGCACAGCACTCCTATCTTGTTAAACCTGGGCAGTTCACTTAGTCAGACTCAATGATCTCTTACTCAGATAGTTTTACGTGGAAGAGTCACGACCAGTCAGCTTTTTGTAGCATCCAAAGGTGGTGTGAAAAACAGCCCTCAGAAAAGCTGTTTTGTGCACCTCTTCCCACAACTATTGTTCATGCATGCCGTTTGGGAGCTAACTCAGAGGAGTGCCATCACCTCTGAAGCTGGTGTAGAGAAGCAGTGTACACCTCACTGCTCTCAGTTTAAGTATCAGGCATAGGGGATTAGCTCCTCTGAGTGAACAGGATCTGTATGGAAATAAGGGAAAAATGCTTAGTAAAGTCAACAACTACCTGGAAATGGGAACAGCTCTGGTTTCAGGGCTGTATCCTGACATGACCTGCTGCTGTTGATCTGTGGACTGGCGGAGAGATATTTGTTGATGATATCCTGTTAACTGAAAATTGGTTATTTTTTGTCAATTTGGGAGAGAAGGAAAAAAATTGTTATGCGTATCCAGATATACTTTACTCAGAAGTGTAAGAAGGGGGAATACCAACCAGTGAGATGGAAATGAGTGAAGTGTAAATTAATAGCTGTAAGGAAGGCCAGATTGCATGAGTTGCCACCAACTAGGCAGCCTAGGATGGAGTCACTGCCAGAGACCCAAGTAAAATTCTTGTCCAGTGCACTCAGTGTTGTGACCTGAAGGGCAGAAAAGAGCACCTTGTGAGCCACAGTGAAGATGCTGTACAGCCATGACATTTATCACCACAGCTGCTCGGGCACTGTGGTGGTGACAGCCCTGTTGCCTGGCAGCTTCAGAAAGCTGCTTCACTCTTTTATAGCTGTTGAATGAATGGACAAGGTTCACTGAACTTCCTTGTGTCAACACAAAAGCAGCACAAGTCAGCTGGAGCTTGGAGATTAACCTGCCTATAGCATGGTCCTCCAAGAAGACTAAAGGCTATTTAAAATAATAATATTAAACCCCAACCAACTAAACAAACAGAAAACCCAAACAAAACAACTTCTTTTATAATACCAACTAAAATACTGGTGAGTTTGCAGGCAATCAGTTAGAAAGAAAAGGCTTTACATCTTTTGTTGCCTGCTGTGTCCTCGAAGGATAAACCTCTGCTTTGAACTGTGATTCTCACCATCTCAGAGGCAGATCTGCAGAAAAATATTCCCACAATTTATTTCTCGGAAGGTTATTTCCATTGTTTTCAAGGCCTAGTTTCTGGCTTCTCTTTGCTTGACCTGAATATTGCCAGCTCCTCACATGACTTTCAGGCTGCCATCTCCTGCAGCTTCTTTTCTCCAGGCAGGTTTGATGATCATCAAGGCGTAATTACCCCATCCCTGTATGGGATTCCACCTGATTCATCTTTAGAGAAACTTATACAAACAGAGCAAGCATTGCCCATCACAATCAGACTAATTTCCAGCTTCTCTGTAAACACTAGAAGTACACTTGACATACCAGCCAAAACCAGCTCACAATATAAAGCCCTTTACTGTGAAAAAATGAAAAAAATCACTTCCATTTACAATGGATCCTATGCAAAAATAACATGAGAGCTAACATTTGCTTTATTGGTAATGTGGCTTTAGCCATGAATTCCGAACTCTTAAGATGCACAATCTGATTTTTCACTCCAGTCCTTTTTGTAGTTATTGGTACTGTTAGTGAGTGTTAGTAAAACAGGTATATACAAAACAAGTGTTCCAAACCAGCTAGGTGAAATGTTGGACTAGAGTATCATTATCTCTCATCCAGCACCATCTGTTGTGACCAGAACTGTTTTCATGCAAGACATTAATGTGGAACTGTTTTCATGCAAGACATTAATGTGGTCAGGCAGTTCAGAGAATAAGCAGATAGCAGAACCTGGGTTTGATAAACAGGTTCTGTAATCAATGCACTGATGCTCGGTGTCTCACATTAACACATTATCTTCCCATAAGAGCATGAGTACCAGTTGAATTGAAAGGACATGGGTGGGATGGAGACCTATGCGCCAGTGCCCTAAAGAACCAGTAATTACATAATGGAGTTGCTCCTCCCTGAAAATAACCAATGGATCATTGTGGGGAAAAATATATCATCCCACCCATAAAGATACTGTAGATAAGTAAACATGTCTTGTGTTCAGTTGTTCAAAGGCTCCATGATGATATGATGAAATTAAAATTGCCTGACCATAGCCAAATGATCAAAGAAATAAGAGCAGCCTCAGCTGTTCTCAGATTTAAAGTTACAGGACTCATGAAGTGTCTCGATGTCACCACGCTTCTTTCATCATCATCATCTAAATTGTCTTCCACACCAGCAAAAGAACTTCAAAGAGTATTGAGAAACTTTCAGTAAAGGGTCACAGAAACTTCAATTCTGGAATACACCACTGTGGTGATGCTATTTTTGGTTGGCTGGTCCAGCTTGCCTCCTGACAAATTTTTGTCAGATGTATTTCAACTGAAGAGAAGCTCTTCACTGTATCAAGACAGGTGCCAGCAAGGTGCTTCTCTTGTCACCTGCTTTCCTCTGAGGAAACTACACTGTGATTGTAGCACAGCTGTAATTACCTTCAATGCTGAATCTGTTCCAGGAAGGTTTTTTGGTCATGGTAGCATGCAAATGCTGCTACACAAAAGTCAAGACACTCCACAGGCAAGACTGCAGCCAGGGAAAGGGGATAAAAACTGTTCAGTGGCACATGTTCTCCTAGGTGGTTTCAGGCTTGGCACACCAGTGATGTATTGTTGCTGAAAAAGGTTGCTGTTTTGGGGAAATTTTTTGCAATTTTTCTTCGAGAAGAGATTTAATGGCCTCTCAATTCTGTTGAAAATTAAATGAGATTGAGAAACACTTGTTATGCACAGGTACACAGTAGCTGGCTTTACTTACTTAGCTGGTCTTTTCATCTTAGCGAAATTTTCTAACCCAAAGTTAGACAAGTTATTGGATTTCAGCAAATGAACTCTTTGACTTTTCCAGTAGGAATTCTTAGTAACTTTTCCAGCGGGGACATGCATCTTAGTTCAGTAACTCTAAGCCTACTGGCTAGATGCTAGATGGATACTGCCTTGCTTTTGCTTCTGTAAGTCTCTTTAAGTATCGCTGTGCCTTTCCTTGGGGGTCTGCAGACCACAGATTGGGAGTCATTGTGCTAAGGTAATGTGAAAGCAAGTGAGATAGAGGTCACAGCAGGCAGATTCTTTTCTGAAAGGAGACAAGGCAAGCTGGAGATGGAGACAGTTTTCTTACTGTGAGTCACAAGCTCTTCTGACTCCAGTCTGAGCCTACAATTTGCAATACTGTCACAGTCTGCTGCCTCTGTCGCTGGTAGCCTATCTCTCCATTAGCAGGGATGAAATTTCTATTTGTCAACATAAAAAACTTGTTTCTTTCTTTTTTTTCCCACCTAAAAAAGGCTAAAACCAAAAGAGACCACTTCATTAATGCTTACAAAGCCTGAGAAAGTGACTCCAAGATGTGCAAACTACTTCCGTCTTATACCTGATGGTAGATCCTAGGAGGAGTAACCAACAGATAGATGAAGGAATCACAGCTTGTCCTAGACAGAATCCTTGATACAAACCTAATCCAGAGAAGGCTCATTATACAGAAAAGGCAGAGAAAGCCTTCTGTAGGCCTCAGAGCTTCAAATTGTATAATCATTTCAGAGTCAATGAAGGCAGATCTTAAAAGGCACATACCTTATCTTATCTTTGGATTTTTACTCACATGGCAGACCAAACCAATACTGTTTACTGCAAATATCCATTGGTGTCCTTCCAGGTTGTCATTGAAGTCATTCTGAATGGCCTTTATAAAGACAGCTTTCTTTATATGGAATCAAACCAATGTGAGGAAAGTGGCTTTCCTTTTTTCCTTTTTAATGAACTTGCAGTGTTTTGAGGTTATTGACACAGTACCTTTGCTTTGAGGTTGTTATTCACTTGACTCTAATTGCTGTGCTGGAATCATTTTGCTCTGTATTACACCACTGCACCAAGAGTTTCAAGAACAAACCTCTGGAACTAGGTGCTTGTGTTAGTATTTGGGTTTCTGAGAAGTACAGAAAACCCATTTGTTCTCAAATTCAATGGCTAAATACTTAGACTTTTTAGGAAGCCAAGCTACTAACCTATGGCACTCTCCTGAATGCATTGGCATTTGTTTTCTTAGCAACTTTTAAAGAATTCTAAATGATTTTAAGAGATTGAAGACTGGTTTAAGGACAGTTTAGACTCTAACTTTAAAAAGAAGAGAGTTTAAAAGGTAATTTAAAGAATAACATGCAAAGACTTTAAGAACTCTTTAGCTTGTTTGGAGCAGGGAATTGGATTAGATGATCGCCAAGGGTCCTTTCCATCCTAAATCTTTCTAGGATTCTGAATTTCACAAGAAAGTTTTCTCTTGCATCAAAAAACCACAAATTCACTCACTGCTAAAACAAGGAAGTCTGACTAACACTGTTCTCTGCTTGTAGAAGAATGTTGCCCATCCTATGGCCAAGTTGTGACTGGAGTAAGGCAACAGTGTCTGGAATGAAATGGGTAAAAAGTTATATTATCAAAGGAGGTTGATTCAATGTCATTGGCAGACAAACTGCAGAGGCAAGTAATTAATATTGATTGAGCCAGACTTTACCACACGTTTATTAAGAACATTACATTAAAAATCAGAGGCATACATTTTGATTTTGCAGCAGATTCTTTGAGGATGGGAGACAGTTGCCTGGCAACTTCTGGTCTCATCACCCTTTCATTAAATGTTGTGTGTAACAGTTTTCCTCTACTACTTTGAATTTAAAAGCTTCACTGAATAATGAAAAGAAGTCAGAAGCATATTTAACAATAGTTCTGTATTGTTAGCATAAATAATATCCTCATTTTACTTCCTTTACCCATCAGCAGTAGAGTCTAGAAAAAACATGTCTGACTCCCTTGTTATTTCTTTGCACCACACTGCATATGAAACTGTGCAATTGTCAGTGCCAAGCATCTTTGCCCTGAAGAACTGAGTCTGAAAGAAGCTGGGCCGAGATGAGCTAAGAAATACAGGGGTTAGCAGTTGGATTTTTTTCCAGCAGCAGAGTTTAAAGGAATTTTTTTTTTTTTTTTTTTTTTTTTTGCTAGAGTTGTCACCACTGAAAACGAAACTTTGGTCCTGTATCATGTAAGTTTTGAAAATGTATTTTCAGGACAGGAACCAAACAGCTCATGTCTTTCAGTGAGACATGCAAAAACCACATTCTGGTGACACTTGCGTGGGGTACTGCCTTGGGATAAACTGCTAATGGAAAGTTGTCTAACTTTCAGCCTCCAAATGCAATAGTGCTTTTCCCAGGCAGATGCACATTGAAAAATGCTTCTAAAAGCCAGTCCTAACATGGGCAGCATATGAAAGCTAGTTTGTTCTTATTCTCCTTTGTAATTTCTTTTCTTCTACTTCAGTGTACTTCAGGATGCATTGTAAATTCAGTTCTGTAACATTTTCCAGAAGGTTTTCAGTTAAAGACTGCAAGAGGTCATTAAGTGATTGTCCCTTCTGCTTGATCAATTGGGATTGATCCGTCAGTCTGTCTTTGTTTTGGTATCATAAATCCTTTGACCTCCAGTGAGTGAAATTAGTGTAAATCCTGTGTGCTGCAGGTCTGTGCCAGCTGGATCAGATTAAGAGGGTGGGGTAACACTGGGGATTAATTATGTGGAGAAAAAAGGGAACAAGAAGGGACACATAGATACCATCCTCAGAACTTCCTGGGAGGAGACTGCTAGTATGCACTTAGGTAAGAGGCTGAAATCATCTAGAGAGGAGCTTGTGCTGTCAGCACGACTTGCTGGTTTGGAGAAAGCTCTCTGATACTTTTCAGAGTGGTGCTGTGTAGGAGGTATGCTCTAAGTCCTGGCATAAAAACAGAACCTCTTTGGCACCCTGTGGGTCCATCTCTTGTATTTATTCCACTAGCAGAGTGACCTGCTCTGTGGGGAGACAAGCTGTTGTGCTGTGAGCACAGGAGGTGGTGGTGCTGAAGAAATGTGTGAATCTCATGCTCAGCCCATGAGATTTGACAAGTCTGGAGTAACACAGAGACTGAGCCCTTGTTTAAATTGCGTCTTAACGTGGGGTGTGATTTAAAACCAAGATGCTTAAACTTGTGCCAGTACTTATGTGGGCACTTGTTTCAATTTAATTTGATTAAACATTTAAAGTGTAATGAGAAAGGCCGTCTTAGCATTGGGGCAAAAAGGATGTAAGTTATTTTCCCTGTGGACAAAACCTTGCTTTCCAAATTTTCAGTTCTCATGTGTGAATTACTTAAAAGAGAATGTTCTTTGCATTTTGTATCTGACCTGTGGTAAGGAAAGAAAAACTAGAAAAAGTATATGTTAAAATCAGTATCAAACTTTATTAGATTCATGCAAATGGTAAGGTCATATAACCAGATGGGCCCATGTCCTCCTCTTAGCCATTATTTGCCTGGGGAAGATGCAGAACCTAAATGCAATATGAAGTCAGGAAAACCAACTGAGTTTTAATAGTTAAATTGGGTTTTACAAAATATCCCACTTAAAGAAGCGTGAACTCCAAGTTAATGAGTGCTTGCTCTAGAACAGACCTTCTGCAATTTACCTTTCCATTATGCCAGGCCATCTTTTTTTTTACCCCTAAATGCTGTGCATTATTTCCAGGGGCAGGTAATAGTCCTGGTCTGGTAGGTCCTACTGTATACCCTGAATGTAAACTGTGGCAGAGAGAAGTGGCCAATAAATACACGGGAGTAGTGAGTCTTTTTCTCAATCGCCAAGATAAGGCAGTGCATGAAAGAAGTAAATTGGAACCAAGGTAGGATGAAGGGGATGTACAAAGGTCTATGTAAGTCAGATTCTAATTGCAGGATCCTCTTTGCTCTCTTTGTACAGAGTTCAGGCGGCCATGGGGCTCTAGACCAGATGCAGCTTTTGCTGAGTGTAAGAGACTTTTTAGCTGGCCAGGCTTTGACCCCTGAACCCTGTGTAAGAATTGATATTTAGGCAAGACTTTGTCATATTTGAAATGAAACTTGTTTCTCACATCTGTCTAACAGTATGTTTTCTTCTCCCCTGGGAGCAGTGGAGTGAAGTGCAGCAGATGATAAATGGTACCCCGATCTACATGTACCAGGACTGCAGTGTGCTTTCCGAGGGTGACACTGATCACTGGCTTCGCACCAACTGGATTTATCGGGGTGAGGCAGCCTCGCGCATTTACGTAGAGCTAAAGTTTACTGTAAGGGACTGCAAGAGCTTCAAAGGTGAAGTGGTGACCTGCAAAGAGACCTTCAATCTCTATTATATGGAGTCTGAACAAGATGTTGGGATCCAGTTCCGCCGCCCGCTGTTCACCAAGGTCTGTATTGCTGGGGGTGAAGACTGAGTCATATCTTTCAGCTTAAACTTGTCATATCTTTCAGCTTAAGCTAGGTGTGTCTTGCTGGCTGGGACAGGCCAGGAGAACCAGCATCTGGGGAAGGGCACGGATAGTAAGTGCTGTCCTTAGAGTAAACTTTACCCCCAGTGCCCTCTGTGATGCTAAGAGCAGCCTTTGCCACAGGAGGCATAGGAGGTTTCAAATGAGATCAGACCTGTGTTCTCCGTAACCTCTTATTTAACCAGACACCATGTAGGTAAGGATTCTAAAGGGTTGTGACAGGGCTGGATGGTTACACCAATTTTTAGAAAGACTAAAGCAGAGACCAAAGGAATTTTACTTGCCTAAGGGAATAAAACAAGCTTAGACCAAGTAAAGAACAGAATCCATTTCAGGTCTCAGTGGTCCTGATTATTTAGTCTGATTGCCATGAGATATAGGGTCTTGTTTCATAAACCTGGAGGTGATGGTTTGCTGCAGTGTAATTCTCCCTGGTGTGAAGGTATTCAGCACTGCTGTATTTTACTTGCTGTTTCTCTCAACGGTGTGCCCTCTTGCCATGGAAACATTGAAATTACAGAATAGAGAATCTCTGCCTTTTTTTTTTTTTCAGAAGAAAATTCTTTAAGCCAGTTCTGTTCTACTAAAAGCCACAGACCTAAATTATTTGACTGACCTTTCCTTTGCAGTTTAAATGTGATGTGATGGAAACAAGGAGTAGGCCACCACAGGCCTTTAGAGCAGAACTCTGGTAACTGATTCCCCTCCCTCCCCAGTGTTCTTCTGCCTCCCCTGCAGCCTACAACATGAATTTGTGCGATATCTCCCCAACTCCTAAACATGCCTTATGATCCCTGCCAAATGCAGCTGCTCTACAGGGCCTTTCATCTCCCATCCAACTACAAGGAGTGGGTGGTGTCATACAATGGGAAGGGGCCTGTGGAGGAGAGTTATCAGGCTCTCCCACCAAGAAGAAAGGCCACTCCACCTGCAGTCCAGCTCTTCCATGTCACACCGTGTCACAGAGGCCTTTCCCATTTGCTCAAGCATGGAAAATATCCTCACTCACTCCTATCCTTTGTTTGCAGAGGCAGTGGGAATGCAAAAGCATGGGAGCATTTTGCAGCCAAGTACCTACAGTGCTGAAATATGCTGAGTGCTGCACAAGGCACCTTACAATAGATGATCTGAACTGCAGCAACTACAGCCTAAAAACAACTGGCTGTAATCACCTGGTTGGTTTCAAAGCACAACTCTTAAATGGTGTTGTGAATTTACTGCATGCAATTTGCAAACAAAGAAAATTATCACAGAAAAAAGATTTGCTCCTGTAAGGGGCAGTTCCTGAAGACCTCTGAAATCAGAGATTCAGAACACAGGGTACTATAGAAGACCAATGAATGACTATAAAGCAGTTGAGGGAGATGATGGATGGAAGGTACAGAGGCAGGAAAAGATGCCCGCCCCATTTTTAACACTTCTTCCAAGTGCAAAGAAAAGCATGCAGTGCAGTGGCATTAGAAGCAGTTGACCAGACCCCCCCTAAAAGGCCTTGGTGTAAAAGAGGCTTGAGAGGCATGGGTATCTCAGCTGCTGTGGCCTGCTCAGATGGTAAGGCTGTTGTCTTTCTCTTTCTCATGCAGCTCAACACTGTGGCAGCAGATCGAAGTTTCACCAGCAGAGACATCGAGTCAGGGGCCATGCAGCTGAACACAGAAGTGTGCCCCATTGGGAAGCTCTCTCGCCGGGGCTTCTACCTGGCTTTCCAGAACTCTGGGGCTTGTGTGGCAATGGTGTCTGTCCGAGTGTATTACAAGATTTGCCCGGAGGCCGTGAGGGGCCTGGCCCGCTTTCCAGAGACGCTGGCAGGGTCAGAGGGGCTGACAGAAGTGCCCGGGGTCTGTGTGGAGTACGCGGCTGAAGAAGTGGGCTCTCCCCCCAGGATGCACTGCAGCACTGACGGGGAGTGGCTGGTACCAGTGGGCCGGTGCCTTTGTGCTGTGGGGTTTGAGGAAGTTGATGGGAGCTGCGTAGGTGAGTATGCAGACACTAGCTGTAGGCCATGGGAGAGGTTCCAGAGAGCTAGAGATGAGAGTATCTGTAAGCAGAAAGTGGGATCAGGAGAGTTAGTGTGGTCTACCTCTCCCTTGCCTACCCTCTGTATCTTGTATCTTTCCTCCTCCTAGCTTCTCTTTTTTGGTTGCGATTTTTCTCCTCATGTGTCAGGTGTAAGACCTGCACACACCTCTCCACTCCCTCTTGGGATTCATCCAGGAGCTTTCAGCTCTGGAGCTAGTTTCTGCGAGCTGTAACTATGTGATTGACACTGACTCACTTAACAACTGGTTCTCAACCCTTGAACAGCAGCCCTGTTCTCCCAGGGCAGACGGGTCAGACACACAGAGCAGGGTATTTGTCCTGTGACTAGAAAACAGAGGCAGAGGGGACAGGTTTCTCCTCTGTCCCTCATTCTTCTTGGAGTGGGATGGCTCTTCTGCCATGGGAAACCATGTAAAGCATATTGCGCAATACTGTGGTGCCTGCTCTTCTGAAGAGCAATTAGCAAACGAGAGTCACCAGGGTGCTGGAGTCACAGCAAGCAAGGGTTGTTGGAGTAAGAAGTGCAGGGCTCTCCCTTGGTTGCAGAGGGGACAAGATTCAGCTTCTTACGACAACTTAGTTTGACATGTGTGGTGTTTCGAGGGATATGCATTACTGCAGGGAGAGAAGTAAAAGACAGCAGATCTCTGCTCTTGCTCCCAGAGCTGTATGGCACAAGGCTAAGGCCATAGGGATCCACACAGTGCTCTCAGATTCAGCAGCTGTGCCGTGTCTCTGCTTTGCTCTGCTACAGGGATCTGGTGTCTGAATCCCTACTGCTTGCTGCTCGTTTTGCTTGGGGAGCTGGAGAAGGTTGAAGCACAAGATCCTTGCCCTCTTCCAGCAATCCCCTCTCCTTACACAGCCCAGCCAGTTTTTCCACTTAGGTGCTACAGAGCTCTCCCCGCCCTCCTGAGAGCACTCCTGTGGGAAGGGGCAGGGAAGCTGTCATGTCTGGACAAGCCTCGCCTGCTATCGCAGCACAGGTTCATTCTACATCTGTGCTTTCATCCCACTCCGCCCAAGTACAGCTGCAGCCAGAAGTATGTTTTGCAGGATTAGTAGGGACTGGGGAGGTCTCCCAGGAGAGGAAGGGAAGAGGGGAGAACCTAGCAGGAATCAGGAGAGGTACTTCATGACCAGAATAGTGTCTTATTGGAGCATCAGGGGAGAGAGAAGGTGAATGCAGGAGGATATCTTAGGATCTGCTCCCTCAACAGAAAAGACCAGACTGTACAATGGACTGGAAGCAATCCCGCTCAGGATAAAGACTGAAATCACAGCTTTTACTTTGTCCTCAGAACAGAGGAGAACTTCTTCAGACATGTGAAGTGTCACAGGATGGAAGACCTTGTAGTGTAATTCTGAGTTTCACCTAGCAAAAAAAAAGGGGAAAGCTTCACCTTTGCCTTTTAACAGGGAAAAGAGCCTGACCTTTGTTACAGGATGGGAGACAACAGAAAGCCAGAGGGTCAGGTCCTTAACTAGTCCCCTCAATCTGTCAGTGAATTCCCAGCTGTATAAAGCTGTGCTGGGCACAGAATGGCTCAGCCACCCCACAGTCCCAGAAAAGCTGTGCCTGCCCCACAGCATTCAGACTTTGCTGCCCATAAACCCAGAGCTCATGATTAACTTCCTCGAGTATGTAATTTGCTGTGCCCACAGAGGGTGGCTGTGCCCCGGCCTGTGCTCTGGCTCCTTGCTGGGCTCTGCAGGGCGGCAGGTGAGCCGAGCTCCCCGTCAGCCCCGGTCTGGTGCCCGCAGCCTTCCCGGCCTGGCTGGCAGACTCAACCAGGGGCACCTGCAGGAATAAGGAATGCAGGAAGCGCCCCAGCCATCCTCTCTCCCCTCTGGTGCTTGGTGAGCAGGCCCTTTCCCAGGCTTGTTTTTCCCATCGCGCCGCCCGGAGCGGGTGCCCAAGGCCCGGGGAACCCGGGGGCCAGCGGGGCTGGGCGGGGGCCGAGGCTGCTGGCTGTGCGCCCGCCTCTCCCGCCCCC
>JANPWX010019976.1:47028-77504 GCA_024734555.1 Trochalopteron elliotii
GGTTTGTCCCTGCCGGGTTTGTCCCTGCCGGGTTTGTCCCTGCCGCCCGAGTACCCCGCGCCGCTCCCGCCCTGCGGCCTCTCTGTCAGCCTCTTGTCTCCCTGTAAGGCGTCTCCTGCTTGGAGGGGCTCGGCCCCGCCCGTGGCACAGCAAATGTGGGCAGCTGGGCTGGAGTGGCGCTGGAGCTCGCAGCTGCAGGAACAGAGGCTCTGCTGGGTCGGAGTTACGTGTTCTGGGACACAAGTCTTATGAGGAGCCGCTGGAGTAGCTGGGGGTGTTCAGCACGGAGGCTCAGGGGAGACCTTACCACTTCCTACAAACACCTGAAAGGAGGGTGTAGCCGGGTGGGCATCAGTCTCTTCTCCCAGGCAAGTAGTGACAGGACAAGAGGACATAGTCTTTAGCTGGTTTAGGTTGGACATTAGGGAGAATTTCTTCACAGAAGGGGTGATTAGACATTGGAATGGGCTGCCCATGGAGGTGGTGGAGTCACCATCCCTGGAGTTGTTTAAGGAAAGGCTGGATGTGGCACTCAGTGCCATGGTCTAGTTGCCACGGGTGGTATTCAGTCACGGGTTGGACTTGATGATCTCAGAGGTCTTTTCCAGCCTAACTGTTTCTGTGATTCTTGCCAAGGTTCCCAACTCCAAATTTCTATAATTTAATTGCAGATGGTCTCAGCCTGATAAGAGTGTATGTATATTTTATCATATCTGTGGCAGGTAGTATTATACAGGCAATATCAGGATCTCTGTGTTATATGAGAATGTGGCTATGCACTTCTTTTCTTTTTCATGTCAAAGCTCTCCTGACCCAAACTGATCCAATGTCATGAACTCTTAAATCTTGCTGGAGCAAAGTGGCAGGAGGCCTCAAAACTTTCATCTTCAGTCCAGCATGTAGGAGTGTTCTCAGTTGTGAGCAGCCTGAAGATCAAAGTAACTTTTACTGCCTGTTTCTCAAAGGGGTAATTTGATCTGGAGTATAAATGGAATCTCTTTGTGCTGTGACAATCAATACTTGAGCCTTTTAATTATTTTCAACAGCCTTTGCTATCATTAATCACATAGTTGCATGACTGTATCTCAGAACGATATATTTTCCTGAGTGGTTCTGTCATTTCCCAGAATCAGAAGGTGCTGGTTGCTCCTACTTGTGATTATTTCTCTTTCCTGGGCTCTTTAAGCATCCCTTCTGCAGACTGATGATGAGTAGTCTTGTTTGGCCTGTGTTAGTGGAAAGTTTTCAAGGTCCCTCAGGTGTTCCTCTGTGCCACATAGTAGGAATGGCTGGGTTGTTTTTATTTGTTTTCTGGATAAAGAATAATTTCCTATACTGTGCTCCACCACAGTAAGCCATTTGTGCGAGGCCCCTGAACAGATGGTTTTCTCCATTGGGATCTCCTGAGGGATTACACAGGATATTGTTTCTTTTATAGTGTGATATAAAACGGGTCATTCCCTCAACGTGCAACTTAAATGCAAAGTGGGTAGCTCTGGCAGAAAATTAGTGTGTGCCTTTCCCAGCCATCTGATTTGCACTAGATTGGTTGTTTCTTTAGCTAAAGAACATTTGATTCATTTAGCACAGGCTGGCAAACCATTAAATTCACAGGTTGCCTTAAGCTCCGTCACTGATTTTCTCCTCCCTACTGTACAACTGTAGAGGTGAAGCATTGACTTTGAGACAACTGGTAAGCTGACCAGTGCTTCTGTGGATTGAACTAATAGTAAGTAACACAGCAAAAACAGGTTGTCAGATGTTATACTAAGAGAGTGTGGCTGCTCATTTTTGCAGGACTGGAAGTAGAAAACACGTGACACGTATTTCCTTGCAGTCTGTGTTGGCTCCACAGCCAGTTACACTTGATGCTGTGAGGTGAACTGATCACTTCCTAGATATTCCCCAGTGCCCTGCTTGGCGATGCTCTGGTACAACACTTGAAATCAGCCAAGATGCTTCTGCTAAAAAGCCTACTGGCTACCCCATATGAAGTCAGCAAGCAGAAGACTCTGAGGAGTGCAAGGATTTGTAGCTACTCTTTATGGTTCTTATTTATGGTGTGGAAAGCTTCAAGGAAAAGGTGGGGACCAGTCTGGGTTTACAGTGGCAGAAGTTTCTGAGGTTGACTGGATTCCGTATTCATACGGCACCTATGAGGAATTAGATCCCCCTTCTTCAGTCTGCAAGTCCTGTCATAATACTGATACTACCTTGAGTTTACATCTTCTCTCTGTCTGCTCTGAGATGATTGATCTAGGTGACTACCACGTGTCCAGGTATTCCTTGCAACCTAAATACTTCTGTGAACTAAAAAAATGGAGGCAGATAAAGGAGTGTTCAAGAAGCTGAACAAAACTGTCAGGCCTTTTTTTTTTGTTGATCTGGGTTTATTGATTATCCTATGTTGAGTTTCTTGTCCTTCCACAGCCTGCCAGCGAGGGTTCTACCGCCACTCCCTGGATGCTAAACGCTGCCTGAAGTGTCCTCCCAACAGCTTGTCCAACGAGTCAGGGGCTACGTCCTGTTCCTGCAATGCAGGCTACTACCGAGCACCTTCAGAGGGCCAGAACATTGCCTGCACCCGTGAGTTGCACACAGAAGGAAGGGAACATATCCATACAAGCTGGGGGATGAACTTATTGAGAGCAGCACCACAGAGAGGAACTTGGGGGTACTGGTGAAGAAAAACAGGGCATGAGCTGGCAGTGTGAGCTGGCAGCCCAGAAACCCAGGTGTTATCCTTGACTGCATCAAAAGCATGTGGCCAGCAGGGCAAGGGAGGGGATTCTTTTCCTCCACTCTGATCTTGTGAGACCTCATCTGGAGGGCTACATCTAGGTCTGCGACCTCCAGTACAAGAGAGACATGGACCTATTGGATCAGGTCTAGAGGAGAGCCCTAAAAATGATTGTAGGGATGGAACACCTCACTTACGAGGGAAGGTTGAGAGAGTTGGGATTTTTCAGCCTGAGAAGAGAAAACTTTGGGGAGATCATCTTGTGGCCTTTCAATACTTAGTGGAGCCTGCAAGAAAGATGAAGAGTTTTTATATCAAGGCCTGTAGTAACAGCACAAAGGACAATGATTTTAAACTGAAAGAGGGTAGATTTAGACAGGACATATGGAAGAAATTTTTTGTGATGAGGGTGGTGAGACACTGGAACATGTTGTGGGGGCGCTTTCACTGTTCAAGGCCAGGTTGGAAGGGGCTTGGAGGAGCCTGGTCTAGTGAAAGGTGTCCCTGCCCATGTTGGGGGCTTGCAACTAGAAGATACTTAAGGTCTCATCCAACCCAAACCATTCAGTGATTCCATGAACAGTGATATGGGGGAAGAAACAAAAGGTTGGAAAATGGGGATGAGAGATTAGAGAGGGAGAGGCTGGGGTGGAGAGAGGGCTTCATTTGAGATGCATCAGCAGGTGGGCAGCTGAACTTTGGGCATTGACAGCTGATCTAACACTCCTTTTGTGCTCCCTGTAGGCCCACCCTCGGCTCCCCGCAATGTCAGCTTCTCCCTCATTGGCACCCAGCTGAGCCTGTGGTGGCAGCCGCCCAGTGACCACGGTGGGAGGAAGGACCTGACTTACAGAGTCTCCTGCCAGCACTGCCATTTCCTGTCCTGTGAGCCCTGTGAGCCCAGCGTGGTATTCTCCCCCAGTGCCTCCGGTCTCACAAAGCCTGCAGTGGACGTGGATGGCCTAGAAGCTTATACCAATTACACATTCACTGTGGAAGCCCATAATGGTGTCTCAGGAATGGGACCTGCTCCTCAGAGAACTGCTCCAACTGTCTGGGTCTCAGTTGGACATGCAGGTTAGCAGAAGCAGAGTGAATTTCTTCCTGCTCATCACGAAAAGGAAGAGGAATCTCTGTGAATGCTTAAGCTTTCTCCATCTTCTCCTTCTGCCTCACACATGTGTTGGTATGGTATGATAAAGATTCTAAAATGCCTCTGCCTCTGGCAGGCAAAGTCCAATAGTCATATTCCTTGCAAATCAAAGTAGAATTAATCATTATCCACCAAGAGCTATGAATCTGCCAAGAACTTAACAGAGGTGAGAGGATGAAGCCCTCCTTTTCCCACAGCCTAAATATTGTTACCTGTGTGACAGGAAGAATGAGGGCTGTGTCATGAAATATTTCCCATGACTCAGATATTGCAAAACACCAAACATAATGGAAACCCTGGTGTAACTGAAAAAAAAAAGGGTTTTGAAAGCATGGAGGGATGAGGATGTTAAATCTTGATACATTTCTGTAGGTTAGCTTCAATCTGGCTAGTTTGGCTGTCCTGTAAATACTTTCCAGAGCACCATGAAATGTGATTATAGAAAAATGACATCACAGTGCTCAACAGCCCTTGGTG
Organism: Trochalopteron elliotii; assembly: GCA_024734555.1. Lineage (NCBI taxonomy): Eukaryota > Metazoa > Chordata > Aves > Passeriformes > Leiothrichidae > Trochalopteron > Trochalopteron elliotii. The sequence continues at coordinate 51,399 of JANPWX010019976.1, forward strand.
CATTCCCTGGATTCTAATTTAGTAACAAAATATGACTTTTCTTCCTGATGCTATGCGGGGGCAGCACAACTCTGAGCTAGAAAAGCAGAGCTACTTTTCGCTTGCCTCAACACTTCCTGATGATGATGAAGGACAAGGAGGGAACCAGGCTTAAATCCTCAGTCCTTGCAGACCCTTGAGAATTATCTTTTTATTCATGAACAGCATGCATTTGCAGTCAGCTGAGAGATTTTGAGCATTGAGTTTCACTGTATCCTTATGCAATGCAGCTGCATTCATAAATCATTACATAGGATAGCTGTGCTACTGCTGATGTAGGAACATAAAATCCTAACATTTTTTATTTCAAATTGGACACTTTCAGTGCAGTCCTGGAATAAATGTAATTTCTTGGAACATGGATTTTGTTTTGAGGGCCAAACAAAGTTATGCTTCCACTGTTAGGGCAGAAGCACACTGTTCACAGAAAACAATTAAATACAACCAGAGACCTCATTTCCCTTCCACCACACAAGAGAAAAATGACAGTGACAATGAGACTCAGTTCCAGTTACATGGTATGACCAGAGCTTCTGGTGGAGGGAGGATGTAGTTTGCATTTTGTTTGTATTTCTCCCTCATGTTTTCTGTTCTCTCCCACTGCAGCTCCAGTGACAGTATCCCAGTTTATTCTGACACAGAGAGATGACAGTAGTCTCTCTGTTTCTTGGCTTGCCCCACGGCAACGCAGCCGGACCTCGGTGGAGTATGAGGTCATGTTCTTTGAGAAGGTAAGGCCTGCCTGATTTGCTCTTCCCCCTTCGCCCAAAGGGGTGAAAGTGTCCTCTGGTTCAGCATGCATTTGTTACTTGTTTGGTTCCTGCAGGGAGAGGAGGCACGTTACACAGTGAAGCACCTTCTTGAGCCGAATGTCACTCTGAGAGACCTGCAGCCAGACACAGCCTACCTGCTCCGTGTGAGATCCATCACACCCCTCGGGCCTGGGCCCTACTCCCCAGAGCAGGAATTTCGCACCCTTCCACCAGGTAAAGCACAAACACTGGTATCTCATCTGGGAGAAAGTCACTTCCCCATCAGGTTGTATATTCTCATGGTGCATGGATCCCTTTTTGTGTTCTGCTGGCTGTAAGGCAAGACACCACTCTCCTGAGTTTCTTGTCACCAGAGCCAAGCCTGCTGCTTTGTGAAGACAAAAGGCATTTTTCTTGTTTCTTTGCTGTCTTATAGAATTTGCTTGCACTTTCCCCTTTAGACCTGATCAGTCTCAGTTTAGTGTGTTGTACTGGCACAATATTTAACCAGACCTTCATTTAGTTCTTGAAAGACATTTTAATTTTGGCTAATGTTTCTAAGTTTGCACGCTGGTCAAATGATTACCATATGCTTCCTTTTATATGCCAGTTACTAGTGAAAAGGAAAACTCAGAGGACCTCAGCATTATTTTTTTCAGCTTTATCAGTTCCACAGTATGTAGGCCAGCTCCTGAATGTAGCTCTGCCCAAAGAGATGGTATGTGCCACTGAGAAAAGTTCTTCACCCAAGTACAATTTGTGAAAGGCCAAGCTGTCAGGGCCACAAGAAGACCTTTCTCCTGTGTAAAGGAACATCTTATATAGGCCTGACATCCAACCTCCTCTTTCCCTGGGTCACCCAGAAACTTCCCTTTAATCTAAAGTTTTCTGTAATGGAATTTGCTCTCTCTTCATTCCATAGAGTCCTGTTGACCCTATGGATAACTTTAGAAATACACATATTGAAGTGCTGCATTTCAAAGACTAATTTTATTGTAATGAAATAAGGACATGAGGAAGAAAGCTAAGGCATACCTTTATGTAACTAAATAGTTAAATTAACAGTGTAAAAGGTGATAAGGAGTTGGATACCATTACTGGAATATAAAGGTGGGTCTTTTTTGGCACCAGGAGCTTTTGGTAAAATCTTCATGAAGTCACAGTGACAAATGATGATAACAAAAATGATGTTTAACCAATTAAATAATGTCCCTCAAAGGCCCTGTGAAAAAGATGTAAATTAGCATGCACAATTGTTTTGATTAAGAAATATTAAGTTAGAAAGTACTTTCATCAATATTATGCTTTATTTCAAATGAAAGTTATCACCTTATCATGCCAAGACAAAGGTATTTTGAATATGAAAGGGATTAAAAAAAAGTACCAGCAAGGTTTCATTTGATGAGAGTTATTGTTTGATAATACTAGGAGTATTTTTTATCTATTGTAGTGTAGGAATATAAATGTAGAAGGATTTTCAAGGAGTGGAAATTTTTAATTTAAATCTGAATTTGATAATTTAGATCTCTTAAATTCCTGCAGAAATGCTATGCATCTAAAAGCTTGTCCATTTTTATTAATAAACATACTATTTCACCTTCCAAATCTTAGCTTTTTGATTTTAACAGAACAAAGACATTAGCTCTGTCTCTTGATTTCTGCTTGACTAAGCTGGTGATTTTTAATAATTTTAGTGGGATGAGTCAGGGGAAGAATAACTAGTGTTAATTAGGCTTTATGGATGCTGACCATTGGACTAAATGTTAGGAAACACTTCCCCACACAGCTCTGTGTATCATCTGTTCCTTGCTTTAAAATCTGCTCATTTATTTAAAAAAAAATATTTGGGGATTTTCTTTTGTCTGGATGTTTTCCTAGATCTCTTTTGGAAAAATATTAAAAATATGTAGATTCTCATTACTTCTCCATTAATGCATTTTAAGTTGTTTGTTTGTTTCTGTGGGGTTTTTTTTTAATGATGGGAAATAAATTTTAAAAAGACCAGCAGAGGTAATATAGTGTTTTCTCTGATGAATTCAAATGTGCTTTGTGGAAATGCCTAACTTTAGCCTGAGAACCTAAATGGAAGGAGACAGCCTGTGTTATGTGAACACTGTCTGAAAGCTATCCAATCACAGAATGAAACCACCTGATGCCCAGTTTTAAGGAAACAGGAATATATGATAGACTGCAAGTTTGTAAGTCAGTACTTGTTTCAGGAGTCCTAAGAAGTGAGGGGCTTCTGTTAGGGTAATTAGGCAAAGGACCAGCCTCAGATATTGGTGGGAGGGGAGCATGTAATTAATTTCATAAACAAGAAAAGAATCACTTTAGACTGTTGGGGGAAATCATGTCTTTGCCATAGTTTAAATCAGCTGCTGAGCAGGAGGAAGGGCCTGATCTGAAAGGATTGTTGGAGAGGAGTGTGAGGGAAGGGGATCAGCTGTTCTTCATTTTTGAAAGTGTCATGGAATTTAAATAGGAAATCAGACATAGGGATATGTCTGACATAGGGTCTTCAATTGGAAGACCAAGACTGTAGATAAGAGTCAACCAGATAACCACCAGAAGGTGCTCCATGCACATGAATAACAGTGTGATAGGACTCCCATCTGGTGGCTCTGCTGCCTGGAAGACAAGTGGCTGTAACTTGCCTAATGCAATTAGCTAGTAGAAACTGGTTGGTATGTTCCAGACAAATAGATATTGGTCTTTTAAGTGATATGGCATCTCTCTTTTTTCTGCAGACACGGGAACTCTGTCTGGTGGAGTCATAGTCGCTATTATCTTTGGAGTTTTCCTATTTATTGCGCTAGTTGTGGGATTTCTCACGTTTTGGCGAAAGTAAGTATTGATTTTTGGTATTGAAAAAGATAGAGATGTAGGAATAGCTGAGCCATGGGAGCTTGAGAAAGGAAAACCCTGATTTCTCACAGGATATTGTATATGTGGAGGTTAGTCAGAGAAGAAAAACACCAGCATGCTGCAGCAAGATGGAAAGGGTCTCAGTAAATAATTTTGATTAGCAGGATTGGAGGGATTGATACTGTAAGATAATGTTTGCTTTTGGAAACAGAGGAATATGTCATGATTTCTCAGTTTTGTTATAATCCAGCAGTATCATACTGTTATCATGAGAGAGGAATAAAAACGTTATGGTACAATCATTTCTATAGCTGCTGACCAGTTGAGTGGTAATACATGTATCCAGTCATTTCAGATCATTTTTCATATACCATTACTGTTGGGGTCCTTTACCCATATACAGAATTCTTCTCAATGTAGTTTCCTTCTCAATGTCTATAAGGCTGCTATTGCTTGGTTTTAAGAAGATCAGATATTCTACTGAAAGCATACAGAAAACATGAAATAAACAGAAATTTGTTTGTAACTCAGCATGAAACTCCCTGTATGAAAACAAAGCTTCATTTCTAAATGTTAATGAAGCATCACGTTTTATTGCTGACTGTACTTTTCCAAGTAAGTGCAGTGTCTGGTTGCACTTCGCTCTGTGCTGCCCTGAACTCTGTCCGTAACCAGCTAGGGCAGACACCTTGGAAGTTTTACTTTTTCCTTTGCTATTTGCTTCTCATTTTTTTTTTTCATGGCTCTTTTTGATGTTCCAGGAGGGCTCGTCGGAGACACGCACGCCCAGATTACAGTACTTCGGGCTTTGAGCGAGGTGAGGTTCAAGGAGGTCATAAAACCAGGGGGAAGCCTAGGAGGTGTTGGAAGGAATGAAAAGAAACATCAGTTTGAAACCAGACACTGGCATGACTTTTCTGATGTAATTTGCTTCTTCCCACAGCAGTTCTACTCTTCAGCGTAGGTTTGGTAGATTGTTTTGCTGCCAATGTCTGAAGCCCATGGATTCACTTCTGCTTTTGTAGTTATGCTTTTAAAAGGTTGTTCAAAGAGTCAACAGGTTAATTTGCTCTTTTGTTTCCCTTTACCACAGAGAAGGTCTGGTTGAAACCCTATGTAGATCTGCAGCCATATGATGACCCCAGCAGAGGGGTGCTGGAATTCACTAAGGAACTGGATGTCTCTTTTGTCACTATGGAGAATGTGATTGGGGAGGGTGAGTTACTTATTGCTCTCCCCATCTTTCAGTTTCTCCACACTGTTGTTTGGCTGCCTATCCTTGAGTTCATCTGTGACATTTTGCCTTTGTTTGTCTTCAGGGGAGTTTGGGGAGGTCTACCGTGGGTCCCTGCGACTCCCAGGGAAAGAACGTATTGTGGTTGCCATCAAGACTCTGAAGTCAACTTACTCAGACTCACAGTGGTGGAACTTTCTGCGTGAAGCAACAATTATGGGGCAGTTCAATCACCCGAACATTGTGCGTCTGGAGGGAGTTGTCACCAAAAGTTAGTAAGAGTGTGTGTGAGAGAGAGAGTCCTGGGATGAGAGCTGAAACTGGCACAGTTCTCAGGCCTTTCCTAGAGAGTTTGCTGTCAGAGAGGCTGTTCTGGGAGAAGACAGGCATTGTCATGTCAGAGAATGAGGAAGGAAGGAAAGGTATGGATTTCCAGCAGAGTCCTGAAGGCAGTGTTAGGAGAGATCTAGGGCTGGTGAGTAGATGAGAAGTTGGGATAGTGTGAGGAATGCTGCAGGGTCATATGTGCAATACAGGGAGGGGTACAAGATCGTTGGGAGATGTGTAAGGAGAAGGGGCAGCCAGCTGTGCCAGTGGAGTGGGGCTGTTAGCTGGGGTTGGACATGGTTCTCTGTGTTGGGGAATATGGAGAGCATTGAAGGGCGTGAGTAGGAGAATTTGAAAAAGGCTGAAACCCTCTTGTCTTTCTCAAGGGAGGCCAATGATGATCATCACTGAGTATATGGAAAATGGAGCACTGGATACCTTCCTCCGGGTGAGAAACTCCAATCTGTAATAGGCTTGTGTACTACCAGAACTTACGCTTGGATTTGAGGCCCTAACATAAAACTAGAAATAAGATCCAGACATTCACTTACTTTCTGCTTACTGACATTTCCAGTGTCAGCAGCAGAAGCTTAATGCCATCCAGTTTGTTCAGTGACAAGAGTGGCATCTTTGGTAGTTGAAACGCAACTGCTTAATGATGATTGGACACCATCACCAGTCCCTTAGTGAGAACTGTTGGGGCCTTTGGGATGCAACATTGCCTTTTTGCTTATTCACCACTGTCCACTTTTGTATGTTGATAAGGTCAATGACTAGAAAGCAAGCTGATCAATGTCACTTCTCTTACTTCTTCTTCCATGCAGGAGAATGAGGAAAAATTTAGCCCTGTGCAGCTTGTGAGCATGCTGCAGGGAATAGCCTCTGGCATGACCTACCTTTCAGAACACAACTACGTGCACCGGGATCTGGCTGCTCGCAACATCCTGGTGACACGCAGCCTCCAGTGCAAGGTGTCTGACTTCGGTCTCTCCCGAATTTTGGAGAATGACGTAGAGGGAACCTATGAAACCAAGGTAATGCAAACCCAGTCTTTCAGCCTTGTAAATTAACTGTAGGCTCTGAGAAAAACCTGTGGTAAAATCGCAAGTCATGGTGTGGATGGTTCAGAAGGTGGTACTTTTGTCTCTGGAGTCCATGTTGGTTTTGTTTGCTAAGAAATTCAGAGGGACTGTGGTGTTAAAATGAGAAGCAAAATAGGAGGTCTGATCTCTTGGACTCAGTTACTAAATCTATCTGGAATATAGCCTTGCTGTGATCAGAGTTTTGGACTAAAGTCATCTCCATGTCTCTTTCAATGAAAGTTCCAGTAATTCTAATGCGTGGTGTCCTTCAAAGCAGGGCTGTGACTGGTGTCAGGCTTTTACTCCCACAGCAGAGATTTTGTGTAGTGTTCAACTGAACGGAGGGCTTAAACTCATTTACTTTCCAAGAATATTTCTCTCCTTTTGAGAAATTTCCCTGGGGTGGTTACATGTCACTTCAAATGAAGTGGGCTCAATCTCTGAACCACTTTGTAAGGTCCTTGCATGAAAACACTGGAGAAATACAACTCAATGATACATGCTGGATACACTCTGTTTCTGCTCTTTTACAGGGTGGTAAGATTCCTATCCGATGGACAGCCCCAGAAGCCATTGCTCATCGCATTTTCACCTCAGCCAGTGATGTCTGGAGCTTTGGAATTGTCATGTGGGAGGTGCTGTCATTTGGTGACAAACCATATGGGCACATGACCAATCAAGAGGTAACAGACACTGAGTTCGAAAGCTGATTTAAAAAATAAATGAGGCATGTGGGAAAAACTTTTGTAAATCTCCCTCAGCCTGCAGTCTTGACTTTGTTTTTAACACATAACTACTGTGTTTCCCTCCCTGCTAAAAATCAGTGCAACCAAGTCAAGGGCAATAAGTATTGAAGTGTCAACAGCACTAGGCCAAATTAAAGCTTGTTTAAATCAGCCATGGCTTTTGGATCAGGAGATACTTTCTATTGGTTTTGTTTCATCCTTCCTCTGACTCTGGTGCATTATGTCTGGCCTCATTCTAGGCTCAGCGCATGCTGTTAAAATTATTCCTCAGAGTATGGTCCCCCTTCTCTCACTGTGCCTGTACCAGGACCGTTTGGTCCTCACTTTTCCTCACTTTTCATTAACATGTCCTGAGTGGCAAATGGGAGCTAAACTAGTAAAGGACTGAAAATACATGCATGTGCCACTTAAGTTTTTGGCATCCCTTTGGTGTCTTGATCCTGTGCCATGCTGCCCAAACCCCGTGTCATACATCCGTAACCTCCACCAGCCCCTCCCTGGCTGCACATTGTGAAGTGGTGAATGGCTGCTCCCAGAGGTGACTGACTCCTCTTCTGCACTCTCTGCTCTTGGTCAGATTTCTCTGTGTCCTCTGTGCAGGTGATGAAAAGCTTAGAGGATGGGTACCGGCTCCCCCCGCCTGTGGATTGCCCATCTATCCTCTATGAGCTCATGAAGAATTGCTGGTCACACGATCGGATGAGGCGGCCTCACTTTCAGGAAATCCGGGCACAGTTGCAACATTTCATCTCAAGTCCCCAGCTCCTCCGGCCTGTAGCAGACTTTGACCCTAGGTAAGCAGACTGTTACCAGAGGAGGAGGGGTTAACTGGGACACTTCACCTCCCTGTCCTCAGCAGGAGGAGAGGCAGTGTGAGCAATGCAGACTGGAAGGATGCACCTTGAGTGCTCTGTGTGCAGAAGGCAGGGGTCGTCTCTGTCTCCACAGGTGACAGGGCAGAGCCACTGGCCTGCCCTGACCTCAGTGTGCAGAGAGCAGATTAGTTGGCTCAGCCCTGGCAGAGCGTGCTTGCTTCCCCTTTGGTTACTGTCTCCTAGTGCAGTCCATTTCAGGTGGTTGCCTGGCTGACGAAGGGTTTGTGTGTCTCTAGGGTGACACTCCGTCTCCCCAGCTGCAGTGGGTCCGATGGGATCCCGTACCGCTCCATCCCCGAGTGGCTGGAATCCATTCGCATGAAGCGCTACATCTCCAACTTCCGCACTGCCGGCCTGGACACCATGGAGTCCATTCTGGAGCTCACGGCTGAGTAAGTGCCGGCCAGCCTCCCACAGGGCACCTCAGGCTGTGCTGCAAGGAGCTGTGCTCATCCCTGTGCAATCTAACCAGGCACTCATATTTACTTGGAAGGCTTCTCTCCATTCTTCTCCATGCTGTTAAATGGAGATGGACTGGCTTCTTGACCTAAAAGGGAAGAATCAGCCCAGAACTGTGAGACTAATTCCCCAACTATCCATGTCCATGCTTGAGGCTTTTCAGGGGTTGTCAGCTGCTCTGAACTCACATGAGACACAAACAGCAAGGGGAAAGAGTAGATGGCAAACAGATCTCTAACCTGACCGTCTCCCCACCTTTGTAGGACTTTGTAAGATCGTTTCTTTGCCACAAACTCCATGTAGACTAGTGATATACCCCCCACTCCATCAGCCAGGCCCTGTTGTGTCATAGAGCAAATCTTTCTGGGCTGCTCAGAAGGACTCAGAACACAGCTGTGTTACTTTGTCAGGGATGTGCAGCCAGCTCCAACCAGGGCACTTACATGAAACAAATGAGCAGGCACAGACCTACTGAAGGGCTGAGACGTGGCCCCTATCACAAGCTGTTTTAATCACAAGTCCTGATTTACTGGGAGGACAGGCCTAGCCATGAGGTGGAAGAGGTCAGTTGACTGGGTGGGCAGAGATCGCCAGGGAAGGGTAAGAATATCTAGAAGTTTCTTCCCTCTAGAGAAAAAGGAGGTGTATTAGGCACTGAGGGAAAGGGAGCTTTCTGAACTAATGCTTGGTAACTGTTTCTGCCCTTACCCACACCCTTGTCCCCAAGGAACAAGACTAGCAATTCATTTTTTCCTTTCTTTTCCCATTTCCTTCAGGGACTTGAAACAGATGGGAGTGTCACTTCCAGGCCACCAGAAGAGGATCTTGTGCAGCATCCAAGGCTTTAAGGAGTGATCAGTCGTTGCATTCTTAAACTTGAAAAACGTCCATCCTTACCAGATATCATTTGGAATCATTCCTATGGCAATTGCTTCCAAATGAGTGACTGGACAAGCAAAGCAAAACAACCAGAACTGAAAAAGCTCATGAGACAACACCACCTGCTCTCATTTCTGTTCCTTGCTTTAGCTCTACAGCAGCCATCAGTATGTTTCAGAGCACTGGTCTTAAAAACTATTCTCTGTCTTCTGCAGTCCACTTTGTGCAGTACTAAGTAGGCCCTGTAGTCCACATACTGGAGTTTCAGACCCTCAGAATATCACATGGAATACAAAGTGGGTTTTAAGATTGGAGATGAGGGTTCAAGATACTGGGACATTCAGGGAGCAGGCACAAGAATAAAGACAGGTAGAGACGGCTCATTCATTCCTTGGCACACATTCCTTCTCACTTCAGCGCCCTTCTGTCTTTCTTACTTTGCATGAGGAACAAACTATTCAGTCCTTCACAAGGCTGCTGGTAAGGCATATATTTTTGAATGCAGCCGTTCTTGCTGTGAACACCACCCTGTGGTGTACTCCTTTCTTTGGAGGAGAAACTGGGAGTAGAAGCACACCCCGCTGCAACTTGTGTGATCACATCACCTCAGCATGTTGCTGTTTTGCACATGCACACTTCAGAGGGGAGATTTACATCTCTCCAAACTGCTTAATACCTTTTCTTATGCCGTGGACAGAAAACCCTTTACATATCCATTTTTCTCTGCCCCTTTTTAAAAGAAACAATGGTCTTGTTTGGCTGGAATAGGGTATTTGTAACAGAAAAATGTGTAGGTGGTCTGTCTTACTCCTTCTCTGTGGAGGAAATGTTATTATTTATCAGATCTCAAGACAGTTATAGTCTGTAAATAATATTTTGTAAATAAACCTGTGGCAGAGCAGGCTGTGTTGGAATTCTTTGGCTTATTTCAAATGTGATTGAGACCTTTAGCATACATATTGTAAGTCCTAGCAGGGCCCTTACACCCAGCTTTAGTTGTTTCAGCCAATGGTCTTTGTCCATTTAACTAGAGATGTATCATCAAAGTGCAATTGCATTAGGATTAAAGGATACCTTTGCAGCTGGTCACTTCAGATTTTTTTCTTTCAACCCATTTACAGGCATATCTATCTGACATTGAAGTCCATTGTTTTACAGATCCTGTGATTATTCCTAAATCATAAATATTGTGTTTGATGAAATACATGTGAGTATGCAGACTAGGCTCTCCAGGAGAAAGAAAAATTCTCACTGATGTTCCTAAGACTTTCTCCCACTCCAGAAGAGTAGCTACCTCAAGATCTATTTTTCAAGTCTAGGTTGGTGAAGGTGAGTGCTACACATCCAGCAACATGACTTGCTAGAGATAGCAGTGTTTCCATAACTGTATAATACTCTAGACTCTTAAGGCTATAAATTAACACTGCTGCTTCTGGGAAAGCCTTGTTTAACCACAGGTGACAGGAAGGCTAAAAAGCAGAGATCTAAAGAACTGCAACCTGATGCAAGAAGGCTGGTTTCTATTCAACACAGACCATGGCTACTCAAGTCACTGTACCTATAGCAAGAGAGAGAGCTGAAAAGCAAAGCTCTGAGGTTTTAGTGTATCAGTCTTAGTAATAGATGTCTTTAACATGAAAGTTGCTACCTGGCAGACACCCAAGCTAGCAGATAAGCCCTGATGAGGCTGACACAAGATTATGATCTTGTGACATGCACACGTAAACTTTGGCCTGTCAGTGCAGGTGATAGAGAAGTGGGAGTGGTTGATACATCAAATACATGTGCTGCCATGCAGAAGGACCTTAATAGAGGGGAGAAATGAGAGGAGATTCAGGCAGTTGAACCAAGGGAAAGGCAGAGCCTCATGACAGGAGGAACAGTCTCAGGCGCCAGTACAAGCTGGGGACTGGAAGGCAGCTTTGTGGGAAAGGACTTGCAGGTCACTGTGAAAGTTGCACCTGAGCCCTTTAGCAAAAGAAGACAACAGTACCTGGGCTGCATTTCAGCAATGCATCACCAGTAACTGGAAGGAGGCAATTATTCCTCTTTATTTAAGCATCGGTCAGACACCTGATGTGTTGCATCCAATATTGGGATCCCCAGTACAAAGAAGAATATAAACTTAATGGAGCAAGTCTAGTGAAAGGTCACTGTGGTTTTGAAGTGATTAGAGCATCTGATATACAGGGAGAGGCTGAGAGAGCTGGAGGCTGTTCAGCCTCAAGAGGAGAATGTTTGAATGGCTTTCATCACTGTGTATAAATACCTGATGGGAGTAAAAAAGGAGCCAGACACTCCTCAGTGGTATCCAGTGAAAGAAGCAGCAGTGAGAACATACCAAAATGCAGTAAATTCCATCTGAAGGTGAGAAAAAAACTTACAGTAAGAGTTGTTAACACTGGAACAAATTATCCAGGTCTCATCCTTTAAGGTATTAAAAAAGCAACCTGCTCTGGTTGACCCCGCTCTGAGCACAGAGGTCCCCTCCAACTTCAAGTATTAGGAGCTGCTGAATCAGCTGGCCTGGTAGAGAAGAGGCTGTTCAGTTCCATGTCCTCAGGGCACAGCCAGTAGCAAGCCTGAGCATGTATTCCCAACAGGCACTCATGCACAGAAAATCCCCAAGTATATAACATGTGCACGTATATAAACACACACACACTGAACATGACTGGCCGCAGGCAGAGAGCACAGCAGACATGCAAGCACAGCACAAACAGCCTAATCCTCTTCCCAGCTCTGGCTGATCAGGATGAACCTGTTAGAGGGAAACACACACATGTAGACAATGGATCCCTCCTGTGCCTGAGACCAGCCATCCTGCAGCTTGCTCCACACCCTGGAGCCTGAGCTGCTGGCCACAGTTGCTGGCAAATCCTCAAGGCCTGCAGCCCTTGCTGCAGTGGTGGGCATGCAGACATGCACACACACACCCTGGAGCCCTCCAGGAGTTAGCCTTAGATGTTGGTTCTACACAGCAGCTGGCTCCAGGATTCCCTGGTCTCCCAGTGTTCTCATACACAGATGCAAACTTCTCTTTCAGCTGGTCTCCAGACCCAAGAGTAGCTCCTGGGAGCTTGAGCAGCTGACCCACAAATGTCTCCACAGCATTTGGCCAGGCCCACAGCCATGCCACGTCCTGGCTAATCTCTTACCTTACCAGCTACTCTGACTTAATTTTGCTGGCAATAACATACACATCTACACAACATGCATGCACTCAGGTCTGTCCAGTTGCTGGCATTTAGATCCACTTGCACAGAACAGATTCCATGCACAGGGAAACAAAACAAACAAAAAGAGCTATTATGAAGACAGGACAGACTGCACTAACGACACACAGGGCACGGCCAGACAAGAGTACTGTATATGTGCAACCACCTCCTTCTGTGCCCTTTTCCTGACAGTTTCTCCCATAGTGCTTCCCCATCCCTGGTCACTCCTGGTTCCTGCCTTTGATCTCCCCCCTACACATCCCATGCCCCTCAGAGGAGAAACCACCCTTTAACCCACAAGGTAACAATCCCTTCCCATTGACTCCACTGGATAGGTCTGCTACTCAGACACCAAGGATATGGTCCTCTGATAGCTCTGGGAGGAGCAGAATTAGTGCTTCTCTACCCCAGCATTGTTCTTCTCTGCACTCCCTGGTGTTTGTGGACACAAGCTTTTAACAACATGGTCTAGAAACAACCTCCCACAACAATGCCCACAAACTAGTAACAACTACAGTAATAAAAATAAATATATGATTTCTTTATTCTCTACTCATTCTATAGAAAACCTCAAGACATTTACTGGATCAATTTGCAAGTAGTCATTAAAGGTTTTCCCCAAACTGGCAAGAGATCAAGAGTAGGTTTCGTGTCTCTGAAGTGTAGAAACATTGGTGCTTACCACAAAGAGGAGTTTCACCTGCAGCAACCATCACAGTAGCATGCTTAGTACCATAAACATCAAGGACAAACACTTTCTGAGAAGCAACAGGGGCAAAGCAAACTAAGTGTGCACTTTTATTACAATCCACTTCCACCTCACTGGAATACCCACCTCTGAGTGATACGTGAAGCAGACTTACAATATTGCTGTACTCAACTGCAGTCTTCCACTGCTTTAAGTGAGAGCTACTCTTCAGGCACAGAAAAACAGAAGTCTGGAAAGGAGACCAAGAGGTGGAGAGGAAAAGGCCATGTTCAGACTCCTGCTCTCTGGAGGGTGGGTGGAATAGTCTTATATACATTTGGCAATGTATAAAAAAGCTATACAATGGCAGTTCTGCTGCCAAAGACAGCAACTCTCATGGGTGGCTGAACAAATACAGCAGACACAGGTTAATGGAAAAAACCACACATTTTTATTGAATGCAAACAGTGGTTGGACAGTGTTGTTATTCAAAAGGTTTGTTCAGTTTGAGACAGTTTCTAGTCCAGGAAATGGGGCTCAGTGCAGTAACACTTGGAGCCAGACAGTACATTGCAATTACACCGCAGCTTTCACTGACAGCAGTGAGAGAAACCCTACTGGAACAGGAGACATTCCTCAGTCTGCTGAATCCACATCCACGCACTGAGACGCCTCCTCACCATGTGCTGCCCGTCCTTTTGACGGTCTGTATTTGTAAACATGCATTCTTTGGACTGCTTTGCTACTCTGGTTCCCAGCCTGGTTGTCCAGAAACCGCACTGGGAAATGATTCATTTTGGGAAGGGGAAAAAGTTTTTCTTAAAAAAAAAAAGTTTCCAAACTCAGAAACAGAGTAGTATTTCAAACACTGCCAGTTTAATCTGGCAAAGAAAAAAAATGACAAGACAGTTAATCAGTAAAATCCATTAGAGACAGAAAAACTATAGCAGGTTAGCTTTTTCCAGCAACAGTAACAGATTCCCACTACTTTCTGCCTTCACACTCTAACCCAGGTGAGGGAGCAGGCAGAGGGAGACATCCTGATAACGAGCTGTTACAAAAGACAGAAGTGGTGCCGAGATGTAGGCTTCCACCATCTCAAGTTAAATCATCATTCTTGGCTCCATGGAACTGCAGAATGCTCTCAGCCCTTCCCAGCACCTGCCACCAGGTTTTTCTTGCTTCTTCCACCAGGCGGTGGTGGAGGTCTGATCCTTCTCCTCCAGAGTCTTGAGGGAACAGAAATTGTGCACTCACCTTGATCACAGTCCCCAGCCTGGAATACACTGTGGCCAGGAAGCAGTGACAGAAGAAGACATCCTGTCTTGGTGGGTATGCAGAGTGAAGTCTAGGAGCAGTGAATCCTACATGAGTAAAAAACTGCGCTGGCATATAGTCTCCATTGGTAGCAGTCTGCCTTGTCAGGCAGAGGGGTGGGTAGGACGGCAGGGAGGGGAGGACTATTGAGTGTGGGGGTCTCCAGGGAATGCCCGCTCCGAGCTCCTCAGCGTGCTGTTTTTGCACGGACAGTGTGACACTTGATACACAGCACGTGCCCATCCAGAGGAAAGCACCCATTCTCGTCTGCTTCAATGGACAGGGGCTTCCCACAGTCCTAAACAGGAAAAGAAGAGGGAGGGAGCTCAGTGATGGCCAAGAACAGGGTGAAGGCATTCAAGAACATAAGAAATGCCCCAGGGGGTCAGGATAATTGCTCACAGCCCACCACTCTGTCCCTGGCAGTGTTAATGGGAGATGCTGTTTTGAGGGGAGAGCAATCCCAGCAAGTTCCCCTCTTATACAGAACTGATGTACTGGGTTGTCAGAGAATGCAGCAACCCTGCACAGACCCTGTGTTCATGCCTGTGAATGTCTAATCCTTTTCTGAACATGCTTCAAAAACACTCCAGGTTTATTCAAAACAACTTCAGTGTTTGGTATGCATAGACAACAAAGGTGCCCAGTTACTCCCAGGTGATGGGCACGGGAGATACAGAAGGAGTGGGGCTACCAGGCTTACCTCACACTTGTAACATTTCATGTGGAAATTTTTCTCCAGTGCAACAACACGCACAGTCTCATCCTTTCCAGGCTCTGGCATGATAGGCTCACTACAGACTGAGCAGCGTGGAGCATACTTCCTACAACACAGAACCATGGAGGAGAGACCATGAACACCGTGATGATATTCAAGGCAGGCTTCTTAGTGCTGTTCAATGGCATTAGCAGCAGAGGAATAGTAAATGTTTAGGTGGAAAGACATCTTAATATTTGGCTGTGCTGACTCATTTTTAACTTCATGTCTGACAGACAACATGGGCAACCCAACCCCATACTGCAGCAAAAGGAAGCAGGTGTGAGGGAATCTGTCTTCTCACACACCACATGCACTTGCTATCTCCATACCTGTGGTAGTCATCCACACAATGAGGCTGGTTGGACTGGTCCACAATGAAGGAGGTCCCCTCCAGGGGGGTATGGCACATCACACAGGTGAAGCACTGGGGATGGTATGAGTTACCAGTGGCCTTCAGCATCCGGTCTGTGATGGTCTGCTTGCAGACACTGCACTTTTCCAAGGTGCTCTGAGCCCAAAGGAAACAAGTAAGACATGTTAATCAAATCTCCCACCCCTGTGAGGCTACTCCATGGAAGGCAAAGATGGAAGGAGGAAGAGAAAGCAAGAGGGAACAACCACAGCGAGCTCAGTGCTCTCCAGCAGCTTTCACCCCAGTGACTCACAGCATAGCAGTCCTCACAGAAGGGCTTCTCATCCACATTGTAGAACTGCTGCCCCTGCAGCTGCTTCTCACATTTGAAGCAGGTGAAGCATTCCACATGGAAGAGGCGGTCCAGGGCCCTCACAGCTGGCTGGGTTCGTGACAGGGGCTTCCGGCAGAAGCCACAGAGCTCTGTCAGTGGAAGAGGAAAGGGATCAGGAGAGATGAAAAACCCAGAGTCTTAATCTTACGGCTGTCCATCATGGGAACGCACCAGAAGTTGCAGCCTCTGCTGGGGGTGGATGCTCCATATCCTTCATTAATTTCTGAGTCAATTTCTCCAGCTCTTCTACCTCCTTCATTGTCAGACAGGAATTCCCTCTAGGTGGATCTGCACTGGAACCTGTAGGTCTATGCTGCAGGAAGAGGAAATATTCAATCCCAAAGGACAGACTCCCTCCCACCCTGTCCCTAATAAACCTATTTCTCTTGCCTTTTCAGGTCCTCTCTGTTTATCTCTAGGAACAATTTTCCATCCAGTGTGCTTGATTCTTTCCACCTTTACATGAAGTCCTCCACCACTATCCCTATAGTTTGATACTCTCTTACATATAGATATACAGTAGATCACTCTCTTTCAGATGGGCAACAGCCTCCCATAGCCTGGGGCAGATCTGCCCTCATCCTCCCAACTTCACTCCCAATGTGCCTGTCTGAAGACACAAGTCCCATGGCTCTTTCTCTTCCCCTTACCGTGTCTTTTGTAGCAGCAGGTTGTTCTGTTTGGCGTGGCTTCACCTGCACTTGGGGTCTTTCCCTCTGCTGGGTATAGGTGAAACTGGGGGGCTGTGGTCGAGAGGAGGGGCCTGAAGGTGAAGGGGCTGTGAACTGAGTCTGAAGGGAGGTAGGGTATCTTGTAGAATTTGAGGGAGCCACTGGAACATTGTCACCTGACTTGGACACAGACTTAGGAGAGCCAGTAACAGGAGATGGGGTGAATTTTGGGGTAGGCTGAGCAGAAGGGAGAGAGGGGGGTGGAGGGACTGGTGCCTGGGGCTCCTTGCGCTGCTGCGGGGCTGCCCATGGGGTTGGGGTGGGGTTCAAATCCACCCCAGAGGGCTTCAAAGATGAACTTCCACTTGGCTTTGGTGTGAACTTGGAAGGAAAGGAATGAGGAGTATCTTTGGGTGCAGATGGTATATCCACAGGGGCTTTTGGGGCCAATGGCTTCTCCAGAGAACCTGTGGATCCTGGAGTTATCTGCAGAGAAGCAGCAGAGAGAAAACAGACAGGTATCAGGAAGGTGGAAGAGAAAATATGCCATCTACAGCAGTGAGTCAGCCAGCAGCTATCCCAGACCCAGAACATCAGGAGTTTCCACGCTGTGACATATTCAGCAGTACTGACAAGGTGCAAGATCCACGCTTTCTGGTCCTTCACCAACATTTCCTGCTATGGTTTATGCAGACATTTTACTCTTCAGCAGCACCCTCCTCACTACCTCTGTTCAGCAAACCAGTCATCTCTTCTTCCACCTGCAACATTCTGGCCAGCTCACCCGGGATTTGAAGGGGTCATTCTTCTCCATGTCATCCAACATTACAGACAGTGAGTCAATCTCAAGTTCAACGCTGCTCATCTTGCCACGTACCTACACCGCCATCCATGAGGAAAAAGGGAGCAGAGCATGTTACAGGAACAGCCAGAGAAATGGGTGCATCATTCCCTTAAAGTAGCATATTTTTATCCTTTGGACTGTGGTACAGATCTGCTCCTTGCTTTGAATGGATAAAAAGCCGGAGAGGATGAACAGGATACAGTCTCAAAGGTTTACAAGCACAGCCCAAGTAAGATCCCAGACAGATTTAGGTAAGAAAAGACATCTGGATATCTGTAGTCCAACACTCTGCTTGCAGAAGGGCTAATTCCCAAGCAACACCAGGTTGCTCAGGGCCCTGTCCAGACGATTTCACAACATTCCCAATGGTGCAGGTTCCCCAGTCTTTCTAGGCACACATGCCAGCAATGAGCCACCCTTGGAGTGGAACAGGGTTTTCTTCTGTCCAAGAGGAATTTCCATTGCCACAACTTCTGCCCATTGTCTCTTGTTGTGCCTGAGTAAGAAGAATCTGTCTTCTCTACAGCCCTCCTTTAGGTCTTGCAGACTCCCTCCAGTCAGATCCCTGTCTTGGAAGCCTCTTCTGCTCCAACCCCCAATGACCTTTCACTGGATTGCATCTCACTCAGTATTCCAGAGGGATTATTATTATACTGAAGAGCCAGACTAGATAGAGTCCTCCAAGATGCCGCCTCACTAGCACAGAAGGGAGGAGCATTCATGGCCTTATCCTTCTCTCCCAAGTGCAGCCCAGCGTGTGGCTGGCCTTTACTGCCACCAGGGCGCATTGCTGGCTCGCATTCAACTCACTGTCCACCAGGAACCCTGGGTCCTTCCCCACTGGAAGAGCTGCAGTCCAGCCAGCTGACCCTAACCTGTGCTGGTCCACGGGCTGGTAGCATTTCCTGCTTCCCCAGATCTCAGGGCTTCCTGCTGCTGAGTTCAGACAGCAGCAAGAAGCTGTTCCAACTCACAGTGCATCACACAGAAACCACATTTCCTTGGACTGCACTCACCTGTGGGGCAGGAACCTTGCTCACAGGTCCTTCATCAAACATTGGTGGAGGAGGAGGAGGTGGAGAAGGAGGAGAAGGGAAAGCTTCTTCTGGGGCTGGTGGAAAAGGTTCTTCAAAGGGTGGCGGGGGTGGTGGAAATGCACAGTTTGAGGAGAAACTTGCATCGTCCCCAGGCGGAGGAGGAGGTGGCAGTGGCAGGTCTATGGGGAAGAATGAGAATAAAAGCGACTTCAGATCATTCCTTATTCCTAGCCAGGAGGGTTCATGAAGGTATTGCAGCAAGCAGGATTACAGAACCACAGAGTGGTCTGGGATGGAAGAGACCTTTAAGAATACCTAGTTTGAACCTCACTGCCATGGGCAAGGATGTCACTCACTAGATCAGGATGCTCAGGGCCCCAGCCAGTATGACCTTGAACACTTCCAGAAATGGGGCATCTGCCTCTCTGGGCAACCCCTTCCAGTGCCTCACCACCCTCTGAGTAAAGAACTTCTTCCCAACATCTAATCTAAACCAGCCCCCTTTCAGTTTAAAACCCTTATCCTTTTCCTTCTGCTATCTGTACACATAAAGTCTCCATCGCCCTTTTTTTTATAACCCCCTTAAGGTAGTAGGAGGTCACAATGAGTTCTCCCCAGAGCTTTCTCTTCTCTGGGTTGACAAACCTCAGCTCTCTCAGCCTGTCTTCCTAAAAGAGGTGCTGCCACCCTCAGATCATCTTCATAGTCTCCTCTGGATTCACTCTAACAAGTCCACATCTCTCTTATGCTGAGGACTCCAGAGCCAGATGCAGCATTCCAGGTGGGGTGTCCCAAGAGTAGAGCAGAGAGGCAGAATCCCTCTCCCATCTCCTGGTCACACCCCTTTTGATGCAGCTCAGGATTCCATCGGACTTCTGGGCAGCGAGTGCACATTGGCTTCTCTGTACTCACAGGACCTCAGCACCCATCAAGGACAACTGAACTCCACAGGCTGTTTTTCACCTTGTCCAAAGCTTTTCATAATCGTTTAATCTTTCCTCAGTAGCTGCTGCTATTAGTCACCAGGCAGAGTTGTTGTGTATTTGGGAAACATGTCTCACTATGCTCTTTCCCACTTCTTGTCTCATTCCTTGGTCCCCAACATACCCTTCTCTTGCCAGTACCTGGCTCAGATTACTGAACACAGGACAGCACACATGGAATGCCAGTGGACAACCCAGAACCCTGGAGAGCCAGTGTTTTTACACGAAAATAAGCTGGCATCTCACAGCAAGATAGCAAGCACTACAAGAAACAAGGGGCAGGGGGAAAGCAAGCTGGACCAATTACCCGTGATGTGTATAAACAATCTCTGAAATGCCTTTGTTCTTCTGGGGGGTAAAACCACCTTTGATTTTTGAGGCTAGTATGTCTTCACACCCAACACACATTAGGACATGAGAAATTTTCCAAAACCCTTTTAAGCAGGCTGAAAAGCACCAGAACACCTCAGTTTTCTAGAAAACGCCATTGCTTCCATCTACTCATATTTGCCAAAGGTGCAGAACAGGCAGAACCATTTTCTACTAGAACACAGACAAATAAGTGTTAATCCACTTTCCTTCATCACACAGGGGAGAAAGCATATTCTTATCAACCACACAACATAAAACATTGAAGATGAGGTGTAACTTTCACATGCCTTCTTCCAGACATCCACCTCTCTTCCCAGCCAGCCCCAATGAGCAGTAGGGTGAAAGACCAAGCTTTTCACTCCAGCTGCTCCAAGTGCAACTTTTAACAGCAGTAATCGAATTGTCTCATCTTTATATTCAGCTGTTGTCAATAGGCTTTATAAGGACTTCTCATCTGTAACCTGAGGGAGACGATACTGCCCTTTTGGAAAATGAAAGCCAAAATCTTATTAACCTGTGGAATGCATAAACTGCCCTGGTATGCAACACCTCTTCCAAGCCTTCTCCTGCTGCAGAAATTCTGTTGGGGGGAGGGAGTAATACTATGTGTATTTTTTTCTTTGAAATTACAGTTTGGGATCAAGCTTGTATGTGCTTGCCTTGTTGTTTATTGAAGCCATAAGAAACAAAACCCTGGTCTGTCATCACATTGTTTCAGATGCACTAAAAGCCTGTTCTACGAATTATTCACAGGACAAGAAAGTTCCTCACAAAGTTGTTATACCATATTTACAGAATATTCAATACTAAATATAACATTCCTACAGCAATACTATCTTAGCCATCCTGTCATTGAAGACAAAGAGTCCAACTGCTACAGCTCTGTACCATACTACATTTTGTTTGGGGAGTGTATAAGAAAGGCACAGAGGGACTGAAGATATGCACCAGAGAAGGATCAAATCAGACATTTCTCTCATGACTAAGTTTTGGTGGCTCATCTGTACTTCAGATGTCCTGCTGGCAGCCTTTACCCAATGATGACACAGCAGCTTATGACAAATGGCTCTTCTGCTAGTTTCTCTGTAGTTACTCCATAATGCCCACTTTAATGATAAGAGAAACAGAGCAAGCAACACCTAACACTTCACTCACACTCTATATTGAAAAATAATTTTTAACATCCATCTGTCTACTTGAGGTAATATTTGTGTCAGTTTGAGACCTGCTGACAGACACACCCCTAATCCAGACAACTACAGCAGAAAATGAAAAGTTCTAAGACAGGACCTTGGTTTCCACAGACACAAGATTCCACCCAACAACATACAAGAAATAGGTCATCAGAGTTAGCTGGTACAATTTTAGGAGGCAAAAGCACCAGCATGTCCTTGAGAATTGAGAAATGGGAAAAATGTCATAATTACTTTTCTCCTCTAAGCACAGGACCAGTCTTCCTGGCAGAAAGGTCAGCTGCCCACTAACTTAGCATGCTAACCTGGAAAATATCAGTGTTGAAATCTCTGCTAAACAGTGAAAGAAAAGAAATTTAAACCAGCAGTTGGCATTCCTTAAACATGTGTGTCCCAACTGAGGCACACCTTTTACTCAACAGAGCCTTGGGAAAATAGGCAGTACCAAGGATTAGCAAAGGGTCCCTACAAAAATTTCTGGTGGCCCCATGCTGATCATGAGCTCAAACTACAGAGTCACAAAACCAGTAACCTGCATCTTGAAGGACACAAAACAAACCAAGCAACAAAACATGGAACAAAAAAAGACCACTCTACCACAGCAGGAAACAAAAAAAAAGAAATAAGAAAACCACAGTAAAACAAGAAGTCACTCTACACCGGAAAACCCAACCCAACCCACTAGGAAAAAGTACAAAACTGTAGAAATGATACACACTAAACTTTAAGTCTCTCTTCCTGTTTATCGTTGCTGCCACTATTTTTTCATGCAATTATTTCTCCCTTCTCTTTTCCAGCATCAAAGATGGCACTTGCAGAGTCCACAAGGACAGTAAGAGATAACCAGCTTGAACTGGGACTAATCAACAAGAAGGAGAACAGCGTGATTCATCACTATCAGGGTCAACTTCTCTGCAACATACTTGCTCTCAAACACGCTGGCCACAAACCAACTGCAATTACACAACTGTGCACCCAGGGAATACTGAGAAAAATCCACTGCATTCCTTCAGCATCAGTGCAGTGCAGGACAGCCTCCCCCCTCCTTTCCTGATGGAGATACCACGTACTTTGAGATCTCTTTCCAATCCATTTATCTTGCTATGGAACCTGCTTGCCCCTACAGCAAGAATATCCCTCACTTATATCCATCAGTTATGCCCCTGTTCTTATATTCAGTCCAGCTACAAACCTCCCACTCTGAGAACTCAAAAATATATTCATATTCACATCTGCCATGCCAGCCTTCACCCACCTTCTGCCAGCAGGGACACAGGTGGTAATGGAATCTCCCCCACCTTCCCTATCTGAGCCCGCTGGGCACCAGGACCAGGAGGTGGGGGCGGCGACGGCTCTGACGCACCCCCAGCCTTGAAGGGGTTCACCTTGGGTTTTGGGGCAACCACAGGTGCAAACTTCTTCTGTGGGTTGTAGAAGGAAGGGGTAGAAATGTTGATGCTGACTGTGGATGTCATGCGGGTCCCTGGGGCACCTGAGGAGGCCATCTTCTCAGCACCTAGCAGGAGAGAAGAGGGAGGAAACACATATGAAGTCATCCTTGGGCCAGAGTGGAAATTAATGGAGAAGACCATGCGAAACAAAGGGATACAGGAATTTAACTCAGGCCAGAGGCTGAGGTGCCCGAGCAGTGCACTTACAAGACCAGCACAGGAAAAATGAAGAACAGAAACTGCAGACAACTCGAATGAGCCATCACACTTCACCATTTCAACTCAGGATGGCATTAACCACAAACGGGCTCTCGCAACAGAGAAAACCCAGATTCTGGTCTGTGGTGACCAGAAGGAAGGCGATCCCCTGCAGCCCAAAGGATGCCCCCAGAAGTGGAGTCCGCATTTCCTCTCGCCCTTTCCCCGATAACGCCAGCCGGCTCCTCTCGAGCTCAGCTTGTGACAGCGCCAGCCAGCAATACCCCCTCTCCCCCGGCGCCCCCACCCTTTACCTCCAGGCCCCTCCATGCTGCCGGAGCCCGCTCGGCAGGGCGGCAGAGGGTCTCCCGGAGCCAGGCGATGCCAGCCTGTGTCTCCTGCCTAGCCCGGCCGGGCTCCGCCGCCCGCTCCGCTCCGCCCCCGCCAGGAAGCGCTCCCCGGATGCCGCCGCCCCCCGGGCCGACCCCCGCGCCTCCGAGCCCGCCCGGCTCCAGCGCACATCCCGCAGGATGCCCGGCCGGGCCGGCTGTCCAGGGAACGCCAGGTCTTCCCTGCAGAGGCGCATCCCTTGCACTCCCTCGGTCCTGCGATCCAGGCCAGCAAGCTCACCCGCACTAGAAGCCTCCATGGAGCCAGACGCTTTGTTGTAAAGCCTGGCATGCCCATAGCCCTCCTAACACCCCAGCACAATAGGGCTGCCGTCAGCACAGGGGCTCCGTGCCAGCTTTTCACATTGGCACGTCCGAATCCGTGCCCCTCCGCACTGCTGGCCTCTCACACGGACAATAACAGCTGCTGCCACAAACATCCGCCCACCCCGATTAACCCCTGGCTGCTGGTAAAACCTGCATGCCCCATTCTAAGCGCTCCCATTACTCAGTGCAGTGTGGCACGACGCAGCAGCAACCTGTCACAGCTTCCCCAGGTCACAAGCGTGTGGCAACACAGACAAAGTCCACGCTGGTAAACTTTTCCTTCCCTTTGTGCAGTGCTGATAAGATGCGTGGACTTGGACAACTCTTCTGGGAGCTTCAAAAGGAGAATGAGGCCACAACAATAAGCACGAGCCAAAAAGCTGTGCTGAGCAATCCCCCTGGATTCAGAATGGAAAAAGGCCAAGGCAGAAGAGTAATTAGCAAGGTCTGTCCTCACTGCTCCAAACTTTTGGGGGTCAGCAGACTGGCCAGTCAGAAGGGACTGACCAACTCCCTTCATTCTGCACCACCAAGCTTCAGAAGCTGTTAAAAAGACCTCCAGCGATTCTTCAGAGACTTTTGCCTCATGCTCCACTATTTCACTAGGGTGTAATGAGCTACTTGGCAGTGGTTCTACCAGATTTGACAGCATTATGAGCAGAACACTAGAGTGACAATGTCACTTCTAATCACGGGTTTAGTCAACACACAGTCTGGGACATCGGCTGCTTCGCAAAAAAAACCACTGGCTTTGCAACCAGCAGCTGCTATCTCCCTTGACCCAAAGCGGCCCATTTCCCTGTACGCTGTGTCGCACTTGGGCACTTTCTGCTCAGGGCTGTCTCCGCCCAGCAGCTGCCCCAGCCCATCCTCACGTCGGGTTATCAGTCCACCCACACACAGACCAAGCCGGCTGAGAAAGCTTGGCCTTGCAGAGAGTCACCCCCTCCAGCCCTGGGGCACTGCCAATGCCATCTAAGCCGTAGCAGGAACACACAGCTCGCACAGGTCCTGTGGCACAGTTTGTGAGAGCTGTGGGAGAGGGAGTGTCACGCCAAGAGAACTAATCTCAAATCTTTCTCATCCTCAAATTTACCCCGAGGGGAGAGATTTTTCTGCCTGCTGTAACAGCATTAAGGATGACTCAAGTGGAGCTATGAAGAAAGATGCCCTGAAAGGACACAGTTGGGATACCTAAGTTGCCTCAAACACAGTTTCTTTCTGAGAGCAGGAAGTAGGAGGACAGAACCAAGGGACACCTCCTTCAGCAAGAGGGTCAGTTCCCAGAAGGTCTCATGGTAGCTCTGCCACCTGTTACACATCCAGACCGCTTTCACTTCTCTGATGCCGTGACACTACTCTCAACAGCTCTGCTCCTTTCCCGGGGTAGCAAAAGCAGGAGGAACCTGAAGAAGCAGAGAGCTCAGTGACATTTTTCACTTCTGCTGGTAAAAGCAGTCTGGTAGCAGCCACACTGGGAGCCCCTATACACATATCTGTACTTCCCCCATAGGCCAACTTCCTCCCAACTGAGGGGAGTCAGAAGAGAACAAAAAAACAAAAACACCATCCCAAACCCAAAAACCCACCAAAAAAATCCCGACAAACAAACAAGAATATTAAGAACAGATTAAATGGATTCAGGAGTTACGCTGCTTTTCATCCAGAAAGTTCTCCCAGCCTGCCCCAAGTTACAAAGCTTGAAAGAGAGCAAAGTCTATCAGCTATGCAAGCTGCAAGGTAATGCCTTAAAGCAACCGGGCTGGGGGAGGGAGTTATTCGGAGCTACTAACCTCTCTCACAGATGCTGGGCTTGCCTCTTCCCTATGCAAGGGAGGGAAGAAAAAACATGGAAAACTCCAAAAACCTATGCAAACATATGTAAAACGCAACAAAGTTCTACAACTTTGCAAGCAACTTTCTCAGGGCACTCCCAGGGAGACAGAAACTCATAAATTAGGCAAATCTCATGCACAAAAGGCCCCAGATTCCTCTCTCGAGCACATCTGGAAAAAGGCTCGCGAGGTGTCTCGGTCATCCATTCGCACACAAAAGAAAGCCTGTCCCGAGCGGAGCCGGCAGCACCCCCTCCCTCTCCCCCGCTGCTGGGGCTGTGCGGGAGCGCTGAGTCGCCTCCATTCCACCGGGAGGGAAGAAAACTCACCACACACAGACAGACAGACACACACACACGCGAACCTGCTTTTCTTGTGGAGGGTCAAGCAGCCTCCTCCCCCGAGCCAGCACCGAGAGCGAAGGGCTGTGTCCGAGGCGCAGAGCCGTGCGGGAGGGAGTGGCAGGAAACCCGCACCCCCTCCGCGCCACCCCCGGGGCGAAGGACAAAGGCTTTTTTACCGAGCCCAGCGAAGAGACTCACCTCAGGGGGAGCAGGAAATACCACCCCCGGCGCTGGGGCTGTCGGGGCCGGACTGCTGGGCTGCCCCGGCCGGCACGCCGGCAGAAGCAGTAGCGAGAGGCGGAGGAGCTGCCGAGCCCCGGCGCTTCCTCCCAACTCGCGAAAAAAGCCTCGCCCAGGCAAAGTTGTTTGACCATAAAAGGCGCGAGGCCGCGGCACAGCTGAGCTCACTCGCTGGGGAATGTGGCAATGAGGTAACGGGGGCCGGGGCTTGCCGGGGCCGCGGCCTCGGGCTCTG
>JANPWX010019976.1:77904-92851 GCA_024734555.1 Trochalopteron elliotii
CAATAAAGACATTTCCTGTGCTTTGTGCAATCATTGTATTTGACTTTGGAATCTGGCCTTAATATCGGGGTTAATACCCCTACTGTTGCATGTTCCCTGGAAAATTACTGTATTTGGTAATGCTTAGGAGACCTGGGGCTTGTCTGCTCCAAAGACTTACCTATCAACACAGGTACCTTTCAGTACTGCTAATTTATTTGCAGGTGAGTGAGTAACCCACAAACCACACCAGTGACACTCCCAGTCTGCATTACTGCAGAACGCTCACATTAGAGAGCTATGCAAAGAGATTCGTCCAAGGTTTAAATCCAGTGTAAACAAGTCTTTAATTTTACAGGTAAAGTTTGTACAAAGAGGTTGTATCTTTTATTTAACCAGGTGATACAGCTGGAAAAAGTCTCTCTGAGGTTTGCCAGTGTTACATACCATTTGAAGATGCCACCCATAGCAACGCCCAGCACTGAGCATCTCGCTCCTTACACAGCTGCAACCATTGAACCACTGATCTATAGCTCTGAATTTCTTAGAGATATATAACTCTTCTGTGGGTGCTAAATAATTCTGTGTACTGCTGCTTTTGTAGGCATGGCATCAGTTCCCTTACCTCCCATGATTAATGCACAAAGTAATTATATAGGATAAAGAATGTATCTCTGTGATGGGTCTTCTAACACTGTCACTTTTCTACTGCAGACAGATCTTCCCTCTTGTTCAGGTAAAGATATCAGTGCAGAGCTGAGAAGAATTCACTGTGTAACTGCAAACCAAATTCCAGAACATCACAACACACCCTACACAATGAGCCTGACGTCAGAGAACGCTGCCGCTGTTCCCTGGGCTAGCTCTGATTTCAGAGAAAACAAAGAATGTCTCAAACTGAGATTTAAAAAATGCTGAGTGAATATGAAAAAAAAAAAAAGAATCTATGCTTTTATACTTTCTGGTCACATCCCCATAAATCCAGATGCTTGCATGTTTGATTTTCTCACCAGCGTGTTGATGTTAAAAGCTCATGAAGGCAGATCAAGGAAAGTGAGAATAAGAAAAAGAAAAGCAGCCCTCTTAGACATTTTGTATGAACTCCTCACTATGAGGAAACAAATGCAAAACAAGTGTTTTGCAGGTTGCATGTGTGAAAGCTAGAATTCTCAAATCAGAATACATCATAATAAACGGGGAAACTAATCTGATTTTGTGCTTGCCACACAGAATTTAAAGTTTGTGCTTTTGTAATTGGAAATGAAGATTAACTAACTTCCCTGTTAGTTCTGATTCCTCCAGAAAGAAAATAACAATCTCCTTGTGCTAACAGTCTTCCTTTATGCAATTACTGGCTTGAAAGAGTAGGCATTTTTCTGCTGCAAATGAAAATTAGAGCCTTGAGATGCACACAGTTGTAGTCACACTCATTAGCTGAAGCAAAATATTAGTCCTGAAGAGGCATTTAGCTACCTGGGTACAAAGATGGATCAGCAGGTATACTTGGCTTGTGCCAGACCTTGTTATTTCTGGAATTAACAGCCATCCTCTGCATAAATCACTTTGGCTGTTCCATGCCATGAATAAATGTGATCTGGTATTTTGGAGTCTATTGTGGTGTGAATGCTACTGTCACCATGGGTGAAGTGACAGCCCAATACAAAGCAGGTGTTTGAGGGATTTAGAATATGCAGTTCTAGCTGGGTGCTTCTTTTGAGGCAAGTGACAGGAAGCAAGCCCTGCTACTGGCCATGAAATCAAAGCTTAGAAATGCTGAGAGTTCAAGGCAGCCATCTCAGGAAGACTAAGTTTTAACGGAGACAGTTAGAGATTTTTTTTCTGGCAATCCAGTCATGTAACTGAATGCAATGAGTAAATAAAGAATAAGACCACACAGAAGTGGTGTGGCAAATTCATGTACTGCACTGGGATGAGGTATGTGCTAGCACTGGTTATATGTGCCTATAAAATAAAAATAAAAATAGATGGAAGAAGAAGAAGTAAGTCCTTGAATACAAAAGGAAGAATTATTTGCAAGAACACTATTGGGGAATTAAACTTATCGGGCAGAAAATCTTTTTTGATAGCCAGGTAGAGTTTAGGTAGCTGCAGATGGGAATCTTTGTGTTAAATATGTGTTTAAGGTCAGAGGAAAGCAATCCAGAATTTGGACAGGGTGCTGTACTTGTGTTAATGCAAAATGTCTGCATCTGTACAATTTCCATCGATATCAACAGATCAATTAGTGCCATTTTATCTCAGCGTGATTTAGTTAACAATTAGTGACACCACGCAGGAGCCCATGCTTTTCCTAAGCAACCAAAAGTTCTGACTCGTATCTGCGTTGAATCTCTGATGCTTCTTTAGTCACATAACTTCTGTTTAGTCTAACCACGTTTCATTGATTAGTGTTAAATTGCTACTTAATCAGCTTTCCCCATGCTGTATTAAATGCTATGTCTGGGCCAACTGGAAGGGTTGGAAATATATAATGGATCTGCTTTGGCCAAGTAGTTAGGCCTGCCCTGTGCAGGGCAGGGCCACCTGCAGCAAATTGCCTGCATCCACATGGGCCAACAGATGTTACAACTGGACTCAGTGATCTGAAAGAGTTCTTTTCCAAGCTGAACAACTCTATGATTCTATGTAATTCACCCTGGTAAGATGTCTCCTAGGATCTGCTGTGTTCCCACGGCACAGCCTCTCCACAGTGTGCTCCTCGTTCCCTCCCTTGAGCAGGGTGTTCTCTGTGTGAAAGACAACATCTGGCCCAGATTGTCCCCTGCCAGGCTGCTGCTCACAGTCCTTGTGGAGGCCATGACATGTGCAGAACTGTCCTTTTTCTGACCAAACAGCAGTTTCAAGTTGGAGTGCCGTAGAGCCATTGTGGGATGCATGTTGACAGCTGGGTGCCACATGCAGAGAGCTGTGCTGGGGACACCAGAGCCCCATGAGACAGCAGTTCTTACAACCCTCGTCATCTCCCTGCCTCTGTGCAACTGGCATGCAGTCAGGAATGCTATTTGCAAAGGTCATGACTTCTGGAGATGTCCCTGAATGACCAGCTTCCCAGGACATGCAGCTATAGCATCTCTCTGCTGGCACTCTTCAAAACTGAGCCTGCTGTGCAAAGCACATGTCACAAGTGTGTGTCCCCAAGAAGGGGAGCTGTTCAGCAGCTACATAGAGCCTCTGTCATCTCTGAAAAGGGCCACTGTAAGTGCTCAAATCCCACTGTGAAGGTATTGCATGGTACACATGCACATATGTACATACTTCAAAAGGCACTCCACCCACATATACAGTTAGCTTGTCCTGACTAAAACACTAGAATAGGCCAAAAACTGCGAACAGAAAAAAACCCCCCAAACCCTGCTGTGTCATGAAACACTTTTTTAGTCGGGCAAATCAGCCATATACACGTAAGAGGGAGCAAAGTATCCCTGCAGTATGGCCTTGGTCATGCCAGGATATGACTGGCCATCAGAGCAGCCAGGTAGCCAGGAGAACAGGGGACTGGGGTGGTGTCTGTCCAGGGAAGAAGCTCCATTTCCAGCAAAGCTGGCAGGTCTTTCCTAGACAGAGCCATGACAGGGGCTCTGGGGCAGGAGGTACAACTCCCACATGAGTTACCACTGCTGTTTCCTTATCTCCTTCCACCAAAATTTCCTGCTGCCTCTCAGCAGGCAGTGGCCTGCAATTCCATGGCTCCTGGGGCTGGCTCATTGACAGGCTTCCTTCCCCTCTCACAGCCCTCCCACACCTCCTGCTCTCTGCTGCTGGGCTCTGTGCCCAAAGAAAAAAAGATGCAAGCAGGTTGTCCCAGTGGATGTCTCTTCCCTCAGGTGCTGTATGACTTGTTCTGCAACTGTGAGATGGCTCCTGGGGCATGCCCATGTGTATGGCTGAGTATGGATGGCCGCCAGAGCCCATTCTGCTCCAAAAGCTGCCACTTCCACATTCCAAGGCATCCTTGCCATTTCCTCAGCTGTATGCCCCACCC
The DNA here is from genome assembly GCA_024734555.1 of Trochalopteron elliotii. Lineage (NCBI taxonomy): Eukaryota > Metazoa > Chordata > Aves > Passeriformes > Leiothrichidae > Trochalopteron > Trochalopteron elliotii. The sequence continues at coordinate 81,887 of JANPWX010019976.1, forward strand.
CTTGCCACCAGCAAGACAAGCTGTGACGTATTTGGCTGTTCTGTGGCAAATATTACTGCTTGTCAGAACTGTCAAAGAAACACGTCTGTCAGCCTGCTAATTAAAGAGTTCCTCTGTGTGCTGCGAGCCTCTTTCCACCCAAACACCATGCTCCCATGGTAGAAGTCTCTTTTCTTCACTTGTGTAGAGCTGTAAGCATGGCACAAACAAGCCATGCTCCTCCTTACAAACGAGTTTAATCAGATGTAGGTACTTCTGGGTGTTACATCCTGGTGGATTGAGACAGAAAGTCCCAGGAATAATTCCAGTGTCTGTCTGTGTCAGGAGGAGGGTGCTGTTTCCTGGGAAAAGGGTTCTTTCCTCCCATCCTCCCTGTGACAAACCTGAGACACAAAAGCATGTTCTCAACTCTCCTGATCTCCTACTGAGCCTCCTCCTACGTGGTACAGTAGAAGTTCTGTTGTGGCTTCCCAGGGAAGCATCTGGAGCAGGTGCTTGGTACTGGAGGGAGAGAGATGCCAAGCTACAGTCCCAGTAATATTAACCTGGGACAGGATCCTGTCCTCACATGGCACATATCTGTCCCAGTGCTACTATTTTCTTACATAAGAACTGAGGTAGCCAAATAAGCAGGGACAGGCTTTGGAGACTGCTAAATCTGTGTTTTGTAGTGTGACTACAAAGATGTGCCGTGGATATGCCAGGGCATGCTGGACTTGTAGCACATGAGGAATACACAAGCAGATTGTTCTGGTGAGGAAGAATAAAGTCTGATATAGTCCATGCCTGGATTATCTACAGGGTGTGGATTCTGCAGCAAACCAGCCTCTCATAAAACCAAGTAATTATTTAACTCCAGACTGGAGTCCTGGCAAAACCTAGTATGTACACAGTGTAGATGATCATGGAACCAAGGCCCTGGAGCAAAGCAACAGACCAACCAAACAGACAATACAGGCATATGGTCCAGCAGTCTGCTTGCAAAAAAAAAAAAAAAAAAAAAAAAAAAAAAAAAAAAAAAAGAAAGAAAAAAAGAATAAAAAATGTTATCCACAAGCTGCACAGTGAAACACCATTTGATTTCAGCTTTAAGAGGTGCAGCCTCTCAAGCCCTTGCCTTTCTGTTATCCAAAAGCAGAAGGTATGGGGCTACATGAAGTTTCCTGCAGTTCCCAGATTTAGTGCATGTGGCTACTAGTATCTTTGCTAGTTAATTTACTGACAGTATGAACAAAAGCATGACTGGACAAAAATCTTTGTTTTATGGGGTTTTCAGGAAAATTAGCAGAGCCTTGCAATGGAGCTACTGTCCTTCCAGTGGCAGCTAGGAGCCTGTTACAAGAGAGAGCTGGTTTTCAAGCAGGGTATGATTTTCAGTAGGTTGAAAATATAAGGTGTAAGAGGCCTTACTAAAGATCTGTGCTAAGTTCCTTCTGTATCCAGCAAAGTGATTGACCAGAGTATGAAAGCCACTGACTGGAGGATAGAGGAGTAGTAGTGGTTACAGACCACCATTGCCAGCGCTTTGTAGCTAATCCAAGTGATATTGAGAGATCAGCAGCCACAGCTGTCATTCAAAAGGGAGGAGAGATCCTGAAAAAGTGTTCCATCTTATATTCAGTTGCCTTGATGAAGGTCAACATGATGACCATGGTACTTGGCAAACCTGACCCTTTGCTTTCATGGCTCATGAAGAAAAGTAATTTGAAACCTTTAACCTTACCCAAAACACTTCAGTTTCCCTATAAATCACCTTAGATACGCATTTGGTCAGATGCAATCTACATGAAGGTCATCTCTGTTTAGGCTTCATCTGCAAATATATTTCTTCCCTGGGATTCATGAGTCCCAGGTAATGCCTGTGACAGTGCTGGCTAAAGGTTGGGAGCAGCAAGTAGTGAAAGAAGCCTGGAAACTAAGCCAACAGTATCTCACCAAGTTGCTAATGAAAATAGGCTCAGGTTATGAGGAGAGCCCTATCAAACCATTTTCTGCAGAGTGACTGAAGGTTTCAGAGACAGTGTTAGACTTGCTGCTGCCAAAGGAAACGAATGGGATGTTTACAAAGCTATTTCAGTGTTGCTTTTCCTGGGCTTCCCACCAACAGCTTTCTTTCCAGCACCTTGGTACATAGTGTTCAATGCCATGAGAAGGATTACTAAGTCCTACCAGCACTAATCCTTTTGCTTCCTGTTTATTTAGCCTTTGTGGCCATGCTTTCCAAAAATTCTGTCCTCCCAAGATGGTCATCAAGCCTCTATCTTTAAGAATATAAAAAATAAATGAGTTCTGGTAAAAAGGAGGGCTATATTTGGTTTCCCAGTAAACAAGAAAATATTGTGGATTTGTGTAGAAGTGTGTCAAATTTGAAACAGTGCAAGAGCCACATATTACATCCAGTCAATGTACAGATAAGCATTGCAGCCTTAGATACAACACCCTGAAAGGGAAGGAACTGCCTTAGTTCCACTCGTCACTTGGTTTGGACACATTGGACAGCCTGCATTTCTCCAATGCGGTAAAACAGCTCCTATTTTCTCCCGATTCAAGAGAGAGGAAATCTGCAGAGAGGTCCAAATTTAAACCCACATATGGGATACTGTCTGTATCCACTCCCTCTGAAGTTTCAGAGGAGGCACTCCACAGGGGCTAGACTACACACTGCCAGTGAGTCTTCTTGAGGAAGGAGACTGGGAAAGGTAGAGGGTACAGTTCATCTGTGAAGAATATGATGAAGATCTGGTTGATACTGTTCATTGCCTCTAACTTCTTAGATGATATCACTGCAGACAGATATCAGCCCTTCGGTGCCAAAAGCCTAAATTCAACTTAATGACCTTAGCTTGCGGTCAGGATTAGAGGGACACTAAATTGTAGACTTTTTTACTCTTTAATGTTGCATATTCTGAGGCCCCTGGCTTGGTTTTGAGGCTGGAATGATTCCCTCATTAGACTCAGAATCCATTTTGTCTTTCAGTCTACACTGAGAATAAACCTACAGTATGCTGCATCCTGCTTTGCTGTCTTAGCAGATTATACCAGAGTCCAAAGAGTCTCCACTTGTTTGCTTTTGACTCAGAAATTGTTATTCTCCAAATCCCTGCACCTCCAAGCAAGGAATGGAATTTCAAGTTACATAGTTGGTGCCTGAAGAATTCCACTCTCCTAAACATAGCAATTATTTATGTGACTCCAGGGACCACGAGAACAGAACTCTCCTCATCTACAATCATTTCAACTCCTTCTCCCAGCTGACAGTAAACTGAGGAAGGAGTGGTAAATACGAAAATGATAGATGTTATCTTACCTATTGCAGATTAAAACAATTTTTGGGGAGATAGAAAGGAAAAGCAGCCTTCTGTGAGAGCAGATAAAAGCTAAGAGGGCTTGCCTTAGCCTAGTGTTGATACATAGCACCTGTACAGACCGAGTGATGCAACAATAAACATTGTTAATCCAAGATTTTCTAGTAGCCATCTCTTCAATTGCATTTGTGGATTTCTTTCAAGAATCAGCTAGGATCCCAACAAGTCTGAGGATGGGGTGCTCTTTCCTGAGCTGCTTCTGACAGGTGATGCCTCCTAGCCAGAAGTGCCATCAGGATGTCAAGTGTTGCAAGACAGTAAGAAGAAAAAGCAGTGAGGCAGCCTCTTCTGTTCCTCAAATTTCCTCAAATTTCAGTGGAGAACACAGGAAGCAGCAAGGTCCAAATGTGCTTATCAAGGTGGTTGCCAGCAGGTAGAAACATTTGCCCTCAGAAGACTTGTAAAGAGATGGGAATGGAAAAGTCACCTCCAAATAAGCACAGAAGGAAGCATCCTGGATCCCACCCTATTCCTTATGGACTGCAGCAGAACAGAGCAGGTAGATATATTCACATCTTCCAGAAACAGCAGCAGGCCTGACTTGATTCCAAAAATAGTTTGAGTCAATGTTGATTTGCCAGAGCCTACTCACAACAGCTGTGTGCTCTATGCTAGAGAGTAATTTCTGGAGATTTTTTTTTTTTAAATAGGAGGGCCATTCTGTCAGTGCATGAGTGAACAGTATAAGTCGATATTTTGCTTCAGGATACATAATACTGTCATTATTCCAGACATTAAAATTCGGCAGCCAGGACAGAATCAGTAGCTTTTAAAATAAGAAGTACTTTCTTTGTTCAGACTTGCTTTTAAGGTCTGGGATATTTTTGTATGTTTTTATTAAGATCTGTAAGACTACAAAACCACATTGCAGAAAAAAACTCCCCTCCTTATTTTTAAAACAGTTAGTATCCACAGTTTTTCTGAGCTTCTAGGCCCCCATCTCCAGTATATCAAAGGGAGAGAGTGAGGAGATGACAACTGGTATTTTGTAAGGCTAAAAATATTGTGCCTTTTTACATAACACTGGGAATTTAAAAAGCACATTAACTGCTTGCAGATTATTTTTAAAAATGCAGTTTGAGCAACACCACTAGTATAGATTCAACTGACATTTAGGAGAAGGAGCTGCTGTATGCTTCACTGCTGGGAAATGAGACATTCAGTAGAGGATGAAGTAAATGTTTAAAAAAAGGCAAAATAAGACTCAGACTGTACCAAAGATATTTTCACCCTAATATACATCTCACATTTATGTCATTGGAGGTGTCTCTTTTTTGAATGCAAATCAAGTAGTCTTTTTGACCTTCCAAAGCAACCTCCTCACACCTCCCCTCTTGTCACTACCTACCTGATGATGAGGAACCTTCACATTCACAGAGTCACTGCCAGAGGTTCAACAAATTCCTTTTTTACACTCCTGGGAGTTCCTTCCTTTTTTCTCCCTCACTCACTGGTATCTGCTGAGCCCTTCCCGGCAGGGAAGGAGTGGGAGAAGAGTCCCTTATCTGAACCCACTGATCTTTCCTTTTCACTTGCTGCTGGAAAAGCCCCCAGGACATGGCAGAAGAACCTGGAATTTCAGAGCATGGCCCAGCCTACCTCCAGTCTCACTCTGTGTGAGCAGGCATTCAGCAGGCTCAGACACAAGGTAAGGACATATGAGGATGCAGAATGGTTTTATGAAAGATACTTGCCAGGAGGGTGCTGCTGAGTGGGTGAAGTTTGTGACAGATGAGGCAGCCTAGACTTGCTAATTCTTTGGTGCTGAGCTGCAGTTCCAGGGAGTGCTGGGTCTCCTGCTGGAGTGGCAGGTGATGCATGGTCACATGCAGTAGGTCACTGTGCTACAAAGGCGTGGGGGAGATGCTACCAGAGCAAGCTGCACCACCACAGCTCCAGATGGCAAATTCCTTTCCCATGTCTTCTACAAAGTCTTGAAATGGGAACTGCACAAAAATGAGGTCTTAGTATATCTAGAACTCAGCATGACACTTCTGCATGACTCTGGATAAAAACCAAACAGGGATGAAGATGCTGAGAGAATATTACACTTGCTAAAAACCTGCAAACCAGTACTGTTGTTCTGAAAAACCATGAAGCTACAATTTTTTTTAAAAAAAACTAATGGAACACAAATATCAAGGTAAGGTAAGAAAAGAATGGTGAACACTTGAGTATTGAACATTTATTTCTGTACCAATACCTGAAACCCAGGAAAGCTGATTGCATTTTAATAAAATACTGCCGAATTAAGCAATGTCACACACAACAGGAATCTTGCAGCAAAGCATGGGAGTCCTGTCTATTGTTAAATTACAGGTGGCCCACTCCTTGCCAGGCCTTTGTGTTGGGAAGACATACCTCCCCACTGTTGAAATTCTAATTTGTTTTGGAAAAATTTTTTTAAATTTCATCTTGTGTTCAAATAAATGTGTTTTTAAGGTATCTGGCGATCATCAAAGTATTTAATTCCTCTGAGTAAGACTGTCCTTAATTTGAGACACTCTGTCAAATGTTCAATTTCCAATAGATGATGCCAGGATGTCCCAAGCATGTTTCTCTACTGTGGCAGCATAGGCCAATTTGAGAACTCACCATGAAGAGAAGAAAATATTTTGGTGCTCACCATTATGTCTCTTCAGCAATATGGGACAAAATACCCAGGAGGAGTTTTTGATAAATGCACTATTGAGGATGTGGACTGATTAGTTCTATCTCAGCACTGAACTAATATGCTCCCCTGAAGTTTTTTATGGTCTCTGGGTGCAGGAAGAACAAGATCAAGTTTGCTGGGGTGTGAGTGTAGGTAAGCATGAGCTTGTACCACAATATGTAATGCAAACATATCCTACCTCTCTCCACCTGTTGTCCCTTCAGTTGATTCACACAGCCTCAAATATTTTCCCAGCTTGAAAGGACGCAGCCTTTCACTTAAGCGAGATAAGTTGCACCACTTTCAGGATCTGAACTACATTGGCACTGCTTTTTTTCATTCTTTAAAACCTCATAAAAAAACCTTTCTGTTTGTCTTCTGCAGCAAAGGAGCTCTGAAGAAAGAAGAACTGCATGAGTCATTTTGCTATCTCATTTCCTTTTCGGTCCACACGAAAATCCTATCAGTAGCTAATACAGCTTGATGTAGAATTAACTCTTATGGCATCTACTACATTACTTCTATGAAGCAATTACTGAGATGTCTGCCAGAAGTAGCTTTTATAGGGGAATCCAAACTGCCAGTGGCAGGAGGCCAGCAGTGAAGCATATTGGAGCAACCGTCCCTGGAGGACAATTCCTGCCTCTATAGATCTGATACAGATACTATTTTTGTAAACATCTCCCACTCATGAACTTCATAGGCCTCTGCATATTTTCCACAGCTGAAGACACATCTTGCAAGAAGCATGTAGGAAGTTTCTCCGTGTCTTCTGTGATGGTAGCTGGTCACAAGATATTACATAAGGGTTTTAAAAAGGATCGGAGAAGGAGAAGGTGGACATTCATTTTCCAGAGTCTATTCGTGGGATGATAGACATGGTTGCCAATGACACCTCTGAGGACAGAATAGACAAAAGGAAGACATTTTGCATTATCTGGTACTTGGTGATGTTTACTTGAAAGTGGGACATTAATTGGCAAGATTTATATTGTTTTTTTCTTTTCATTTTAGCTGGTTTTAGTGGTAGCTAAGGAAGATGACAGGGACACATTACCTACTGTGATATAATCTGCATCCGTGATAATTAATTGATGAAAAGAATAAATTTACTCAGCAGGTAAGACAGTGACAATAGCTCTGTATTTTATAAGCAGTGTTTCTTTGGAAGATGCTGTTCCAGTATTTATAATTTATAAGATCTTTATATTTATACAGAGATATAGGGAACATCTGGTAAAACAGGTTTAATAGATTCATCAATGGCTTATAGAAAAGATGAACACTGTTGAACAGCTGTCTCTTAAAACACAAACAAACAATTACAATTTACAGCATAAGCTGGTCTTCAGGGTTATGATGTAAGCTTCAGGGTAGGTTTAGAACAAGTTGCTAAGAACTAGACTAGTTCTAAAACTGCTTTGCTCTGTGCTGTTATCAGCCCCTCTATCAGGCTAGTGACTCTATCAGTCACAAGGTGACTATTTTTAGATTTGCTGGAATTATGTTTTCCTCCCCACCCATCCCTGCCCAGACTTATGGTGACCACTCTGTGTGCAGGGCATGGGGGGAAGAGACCATTGGAGGCGTGGATCCTTGTTTGTTCCCAATTCACCCTGGCATACAACCCCAGAAACAGGTGGTCCTCACCTAGGAGCACATGCTTATTGATTACAGTATCTCAATTTCTCTGTTGCATTCATGGCAAAACTGCAGCAAATGGAGAAAGAACAAAGTCAAGAGATCTTTATGTTGCACTTCCTCCAGCAGCATCCTTGACCTAGTTTGGGCAGCACTGAAGCTGTTTTGCAAACAGAAGTTGCTAATGGCAGTGACCTACAGAACACAACAGGTCAAACATTCCTTCCCTTTTGCCAGCACACCTCTCACAACTGTGGGGGCTGTGGAAGAGGAGGTGTTCAGATCTGCAATAAACAGAGGGGCACATAATTTCACCCATTATACAAACAAATCAGGAAGTTGCAAAGGGCTGTTTCCTACTGCTCCTTCCTTCTGAGATACCCAGCTATGTAAAAAGATCTATCCATGTTTGTCTCTAGATATTTAAATATCTCCCTCTCCCAAACCTGTATGAAAATTTACATTTATGAAGATCTTTTAGACCAGCATTTAAATCAGCACTTATCAAACAAATTTGGTGCACAATTCCCTACATGAAATTATAGCCTCATTATTCAAGAACCCACAGTGCTCAGAGAAAATATCCAGAGCCTGTCAGAAAGTGTGTTTCAAAGAAACAAAACCATTTATGTTCTGTCATTTACCTCCAGTTCCTTGCAGCAGCAGTGGGAATATTGTTGCTCAGGAAGTGCAAGGACAAAAACTGTGGGGGACAGTTAGATTTATGTTCTGTTACAGTCCCTTGTTCAGAGATTCAGTCCTGTCACTTCCCTCCTACGAGATAATTCTTATGAAATCATGTACTTATTAAACCATGTATTTCTTCAAAATGTAAAATACATACTTTTCTTATGGTACAATATGATAAACATTTTAGCTGATTTTAGAAAGTTTGTTATTGGCTTAATAAAAACTAGAAACTGTTCACTGATGATGAATTCCCTATTGCATAGAACCTACTGTACAGAAGAGCTGAGCAACTGGGAGAAAGCTGAGTCTTAACAAAATCTTCTCAACTTCTAATGAGAATGAAATTAACTTTAAATATGGAGATTTATGTAAATATAAATAACACATAATATTATGTAAACATAATAAATAAAGGTGTGATTAAGAACCAAAAGATGGTGAAGAGTCTATGCTTTCATTAGACTGACTATATTAGAAATGAGAGATGAGACATGGTTGCAGGTGCCAAGACAGGTATTGCTTCCAGCAGCTAAGTGATATTGATTTCAAATTAAAAAAAATGAGGGAACTGGTGGCATCAGGACATGTGAGACAGCCACAAGACAGACCAATAGTTCTGTGAAGTGAATGAATGGACACTTGGGTATAATCCTTCTTTCCAGTTCTTTTTTTTTTTCTGCTATGCATGTCTGGTAGCAGCATGGGTGCTTGCCAGATCCTGTATAAACTACCACCTCACTAAAGCAGCAGCAGACAAACCCATGAAGAGCTGGAAAGCAGCTTTTCAGGCAGGGTAGGTGCTAGGACTTGCTCACCTGCCTGTGGAATCACACCCTGAGGCAGAAGTCAGAGCAGGTTGATGGAGATGATATTGTAGCTTAATGAAAGGAAAGCCAAATGTGCATTTGCTAGGACTTGGGATATGACTTTGAGCTTGAGATAAAGTGATAGACAAGCTCAGGGGGAATAAAGAAAGAAGAGTCAATGTGACTTGTCTGAAATCTTCACTGAAAAGGAAACCCCAGCAGAGTTCACTCAGTGCAGAAATAAAGTTCACAGAGGAACAGATTTAGATTTGGTGGGTGGGTGAGAGGGAGAAGGGGATTAAAATGAAACCAGACTCTCTGAACAGAGGAAAAGAAATTGCCCACAGCTGTGTCAGTAATACATCTTCTCAGGCCAGGGTGAGGTGCAAATGCTGTTTGGTGGGGTTTGGCAAAACTGCTGAGGACAGCTGTCCTGATTGATCAATCCACAGGAGACTGTGGGTGACAACAGTTGGCTGGGCAGCCACCGACCTACAAAACATTTACCCAAAACAGGACTTGTGTCTTAATATATCACTCTTCCCGTTGCAATATGCTTTTGTTTCCCTTTTCCTCGCATTTTTAGCCCTAGAGATCTGCTTTTTAGAGACGGTGAAACACCTCTGGTTAACATACTACCAGATCTATTGTTTCCCAGTATTTTTACAACCTAGGTTAGAAGAGTGTAGACGTGTCAGGAAAAGTATCTTTAGTAAGTCATTCAGAAAAACGAGATAAAAACTGATATGTTTGGAAATATATGGGGGAGGTGGAAGGAGTGAAATAGGGAAAGAATTCTAACTGGGGAAAAACTTAATCCACAGCAGAGATCTAATGCATTGTACCCTGTGATAAGCATTGTAACAACAGAGCAGACTGGCCTCGGGCACCAGAGGGGAAGGGACCATGAATCTCTTACACTTCAGCAGCGTCATGTTCACCATACATAGTAATAACTTCAATATCATGAAGAAGGAAAAAGATAAAATAGCTGCATATATTCAGACAGTGTTTTGGGGTTTTTTTTCTGCCTTTGTCTTTCCTATGTAGATTTTTATTTTGTAAATTGACTTTATCAGAGGAGACTTCCTGCTTATTGTTTTAGAGGGTCAGGCAAAATATGTTCTGTCTGAAGTCCTTTTTTTCCTTATTTTTTTCCTTCCATAGGCTGACTGCAAGTTGTGAATGGAAAAATGAATGAACTTACCTATTCTTTGGTACTGCTGTTAACGAAGACTGATCAGCTGTCTTCAGTGATTTCTCAGCAATGCTGACAAAAACTGAATTTTCCAAGCACGAGGATGAGATCAAAATGGCTCATATGGGATCAGCAAAATTCAATTTGCCATTACTAGAGATGGGTGGAAGGATGCTGGCAAGATCAGAGAGGCTTTTTGGGTGAAGGAGGCACAAAGGGTCAAGGAGAAATTGTGAGCATTTCAGAGAGTGGAGGTGGAAGGAGCAGACCGGGGACAGTCTGTGGTGCTGGGGACGCGGGCCAGGAGGACACTGCCTGTTGCTGGTGCCCTCAGGTGAGAATTTGGGCTGTGAAGGGAGCTGACCTAACCACACCTTCTCCATCTGCAGAGATCCCTCCTCACTGCCATGTTAGCGGGGAGGACGTGGGAAAGGCCTCAGCGATCATCCTCACGGCTGGGCTTGTTTCCTTCCCGGTTATGCGGAGCTAGGGGCAGAGCACGCCTGAGCCCCGCGGCCCGGAGCCCGCAGCCCGCCCCGGGGGCAGATCGGACCGCGGGGAACCACTGTTCTCCCGCCCGACCGCTGCTGGGGCAGCTCGGCGGGCCCTCTG